>OVBA01005824.1:0-18700 GCA_900406435.1 Lepidium aucheri
TAGTGGTAACATTCGAAGATGTATTCCATCCTCTTCTCCCAATCCAAGTATTCTTCCCGATCAATATTACCGGCAAAGGTGTTTGCGGTAAGCTTTGGGTCGGTACTAGTGCGTACCGGGTCTTCTTGTTCACGTCCATAGTGCTGTGGATCCCTCCTTCGTGTGGTATAGTGTCTTAAAGGTGGATCATCAGGGTCTGGATCAAACTCTTCCTCTTGGTATGCATCCGTGTCACCATCCCTTGAATGTGCGGACATACAGGTGTTTCCCAATCTTGGCTCGAAGCGATCCATGCGTGTGTTGATGGCTTGAAGTTGAGCTTGGAGCTGAGCCAATGTCTCAGCTATACTTGGAACATTTTCTTGATTCTCCATGTTCATACACACGAAAAAAATGCAGTTATCTTTCTTTTTTTTGTAAATAAATAAAATATAAGACACAAACAAGAGAAATGAAAATCGCAAAAATGGAAACAAAGACTTATGGCAACAACATAATTTTTATCAACCTACACGAGTTCTGCAGATCAAACAACCGATTACTTGTCTTCTACAGTTATAAAACTAAGAACCCTAGTTGACACAAACAAGTTCAAACTCGGATCTAAGCAAATAATGGTTCACACAAGTCAGAAACTCAAATTTAACAACCTATGCGATAGCGATAAGGATCTAAGCAAATAAAACAAAGCAAAAACGAAAGACAAGGATAGATACAACCTTCTAGGAAACCTTTGCCTCTGATACAAAAATAATACATGCCTCAAGGTGCTTCTCTAAGGTTGTTGGGAATGAATCTCAATCAAAGGGAAACCGAAGTGCTTCCTTTGCTAAGATGTAGATGTGGTGCGGAAGTTGGTGGATTGAAGAGTGATCCACAAGAAGAGTGGAGGCTTCTTGATACACTCGGACAAACTTCCGATCAAGGGGAATCCTCACGAGATCACTTGGTATGGTTTGCACGGTTGAACAAAGCGGCTAAGCTTCCAACGGCTAGGTTTTCTAAGTACAAGAAAGTTCAACTTTATTGATGATAGGTTAAAAATGAATACACGGCTGCAAGGGGACCTTATATGGTGGTCCTATCAGCTAGCCCTAAAGGGCCGACTCAAAGCCAAAAAGAAATAAGAAACAAAGATGGATCGCAGCCCAACAACAAGCAACAAGAGACAAAACAAAAAAAAATGCGGAAACTACTTAATGTTCGGATGGTCTTGCTTCACAAACTGAAGCCTTGACTATTAAACGAAATTTAAAAGACTATGGACTCTAAGATTCTCTAATTTAAGAGGCTGGAGCCATTGGGCTTGATGAACCTGCAAAGACATTCATAATGTAAGTAAAACATACCTTGTTGGACTGAATGAAAGGCCAAGCCTTGTTGGTTGCTTGCAGCTCAAGCCTTGATGGTTCTTGGTCTTCTTGCTCAGCTTCTTGAATGTCTTGAAGATCTTGAATATCTTGGTCTTGATCTTGGTCCGAGTCCCTTGTCTTCTTCTTCGCACTTCTTGAAAATACCTCAATGTGGCTCTTATCAATTTTAGTGCTATTTGGTGTAGAAGCTTCCTTTTCCTTGCTTAGCAATTCAGCTACAGTTTCTCCTAGTTGCTCCCTCAGCTTGCATGCTCTACCTCTAGTCATAGGTCTGTTTGGTTCTATTGGCTTGATGCCCTCATCAGAATGCCCAACTCTATCATGGAAGGCACAATGCTCACCTCGGTGGCACATATTATTTCAAGTTTTTGTCCATGGCTTATTTGCTTGTCCTTCAGTTACTCTGACTTGGAATGTTGTGGCTATTTGCCCCTTTCCTTTGTTAAAATGTTGTCTTGGGTCCTTGTATTCTTCCTTTGATTCTCTGATCTTAAGAACTTTTGTTATTTTGTGAACCTTTATTAATATTTTTTCTTCTTCATTGTACTCGGCATGCCTAGCCGACCTGCACATGGCGTGTGATACTATAGTTGGTATGTTGACAAAGAAATAATCTTTTAAAGCCACATTTTTGATTAACCTAGTGCGCAGAGCTTCGATTGCCATGTCGTTAGTCACTTTTGCTTTTGTCGTGATCTTTCTAAAATGGCTAAAATACAACTTCAAGTTTTTGTTAGCTCCTTGCTTTATAGCGCACATTTCAATTTTAGAGGTATCTTGGCTAACAAACATCAAGTCTCCTTCATAAACATTTTGACCAACTAGTGAAAACTATCGATTGATTATAATGGTAGCTTTGTGAACTATCCAAGAGCTTCTCTGGTTAGATTTTTGGTTAAGAGTTGGCAGATGGCGGTATCTTGTTTTTCTAGAGGGTAGTTTGTACATTCTATTAGAACGTTGAGGCGCTCATGATTTCCAAAGGGTCTGCCATCCCATCAAATGTCTAGCACCAGAGTTTTAGTTTGAGATGAACCAGGATTCTCCTCTTTTGAGAGAACATGACATTAGCTACTTGGGCAATAATTTGGTCAATTTACGGTGTTGGGATTGTTAGTTGATGGAACTGTGATTTCATTTCCTTCAAGATTTCCATAGCCGTCGGGGTATCTAGTTTACCATGAGGTGGATGTGGAATTGGAGTGGCCTCCATCATTCTGATATCAACAAGGTGAGATATTGGTGTATCGCCAAAAAAATTCTTTTAGATGTTTACAAGTACATTTTCATGACTCCGGGTTATTGGAGCAGGTTAGTGGTTTGAAAATTCTTTTCTCCCTCGTGAGCCGATATGGATCAGAGACTACTTCCAACAAGTATCATGATAATCACTATAACAATCAAAATTGCCTTGAGTTTTAAGAAGTTAGTTTAATATTACAAAACCAGAGTACTTTTGTACAAACGTAGAGTTGATAGTATGTCCACTTGTGTGAATTTACAAGCATGTCATATTGTATGATTATTATCGTAATCTCAACATTAATATAACTCATATCGTATGGTTTGTACGTCTAATTTATGGAAGTTTTGGACAGCTCAAATAGAACTTCTAGCTGTACAAAAGAAACGATTTTAGATTCTGGTGGAATATGCAGTTTGGGGCTGCAAGACTACAAATCTGATGAGGAGTTTTCTGATCAGTAAGCACTTCCTAACGGATCATGTCGACTACCTAATTAAGACCGATATGTCTTAAATTTTATTTCATGAGTGCTTTTTGTCTGTTTAATTAATGATGTTTTGTTGGTGATCCGACCAAAAAAATCTTTTGTTGGTGGTTATTGTTTTCACAGGATTTAACATAACAATTCTAAATTCAACTCGTGTTTAAAGAGGAAAGATGAGTAAAAATTCTGATCACTTCAAGGAATAAGGAGATTGCACTAAGAGGATAAACGACGAGTTCTTTCTTATTGCTTATGTTCGAATGTACAAAAAGAGGATTCTTCTTTCAGGGGACCTCCACCTCTATTTATAAAGCATATAGGCGGTTACTATTGATTTGAAATAAGAAAGATTATATTTCTGTTTGGATATGATGTTATCAAAATATCTTTGCTAGAATTTCAGAAATTTTCCATATCGGAATAAGAAATTTTCCATTTCTTTGCTGATGACGTGTCACCCAAATTCTTTCTATTCTAACTAGTTTCTGAGAAGTAATTCTCCCGAGTTGATAATGAGTAACCGAGATGAGTCTTCAGTCAATTTGCCGAGTTCAGGACTTAGAATTCCTTGAACATCGATTGTTTCTTGTAGACCAAAGTAGGATCTCGGATCGACCTTCAACAATTATTCTCCCTCCCAGATTCAGAAAATTGTCTAGGAATTTCCAAGTCGGAGAATTAACTTGCTTCTTCAATCTTTGGTCCATGTTTCTTTTTGACGTTGGTCTATTTTGACGGTTTAACTCGATACTTATAAATTACGGCTTCACAACGTTTCGGCTTCTCATAAATTTTTATAAATGTTGCACCTCTGTTATTTACTATTAACCTTCATCTGAATTGCGAACATTAGCTTCTCCAGCTTCTCTTTCTTATTAGTTTCTTTTGAATCGGACTTCTTTGAAAACATTTTTTGTCTTGTTATTTTTTTATCTCTTTTCTTTTAAACAAAAATAGGACTTGAAGATTTTTAAATTCCTAATGTTGAGGGCGGTTTGAATGCCGTTCTGGTTGGGACAAACACTCGCCAACCCAAAGATGCTGCTGCGACAAATGCCTCTCATCCATCTGCTACTATCGCAACTAGGGCTACAACCTTGGTTAGTGCTGAACCGTATTCCAGTCATAGTGATCTGCGGCCTTCGAAGAGGACTAGGGATAATACTTTACGGATTGGGTCAATTATTGTTCCTGTAGCTTCAGATAATCCACCCACGTATGTTCTAAGGGAGAGTACAAGAACTTCTGCTGACTTCTGATTTTCTCACAACCACACGAGTACGACACCAATTTTGTCGTTCTGTGTTAAATGTGCTGATCTCATGCGCGACATCAAGACCACCTTAGAGTTTTTCCTCCTTTCGACCAGATGCAAAATAGAAATGAGTACGAGGAGGCAACCTATTTACTTTTCAAGGTTTGTTTCTTCTTGTCTTTAAATTGGTATTATTATCGCTCACTATGCTTTTTTTGACTTTCTGACATTTGTGTTTTTCTTTTGACTAGCTCATCATTCATTTAAACTACATTTTGCTGGATCGAGAAAAAAATCTTGATCTCACTTTGATGAGGAGATTCGGAGATCTCCATCTAACTAGTCGTGCTGGCAAGTCTCACCTTGAAACAGCCGAACTTCGAAAAGCTGAGGGTGTTTCAAGGCTTGACTAATCAACTCTCTGGCTGCTTTGAGAGAATCGCTACTCGTTTCAACGATCTTGATGTTAGCTTGACTGCTTGGCTTTCATATTCTCAATAGCACAATTCAGATAATGTTTTTCAGTTGCTGTCACATCGGGTTTTTAACATCCCTTTGGTGCTTACTGAACATGTGAACGCCGATTGGACAAATTCAATGAGATTGTTGAAAAGGAAAATTGACGGTGCTTCATCTTGAAGACTTGCTTGCTCGGTATTCGAAGTTGGAGAGGCCTCCAACATTCGTAGTAAGACTTGATTAAGAGAAGCACATCGGCTTTGCTTTTGGCCAGTCTCTAGCGGTCTTTTGTTTTAGTTTATGTAACTACTTTGTAGTGGTTATAACTGGTCTTGCTGGATTTTGTAAAGACTTTTCGTGTTTCATGAATATAAAATAAATTTGGTTATTTACCTTGTTTATGATTTAAATGCTTTTCGATTACGATAGTTTTAAAAGCTGAAAGAAATGAGTTAGTCGAGAACTAAGTTTTGATTTAGATCTTGTGTCAAGTTAAAAACTCAGACATAAAGTAAAAATGTCCTCAAATTGAAGCTGAAGAAGTTCTTGGCTAAGAGTGAGAACTAGTCTCGGTTTTTTGGAAATATACCCGCTGTTTTGGCTCTTTCTGAGAGTTAGACTCGTAATCTCTTTTATTTATATTAAGCCAAGATTTTATGATTCGGTTTTTAAGATTGATTGAGAATTAGATCTCAAGATAGTTTTGCGAGACTTAGATCTCAAACATCTGTACGAAACTATGTTTCATCTTTGGGAAGACTGTATTTCAGCTTTCTGTACAAAACTATATTTCGCTTTTACGAGAATTAGATCTCGCTTTTTTGTACAAAACTATGTTTTGTCTTTGTGAGGATAAATCCAAACTTTCTGCAAAAAACTATGTTTCATCTTTTGCGAGAATTAGATCTCAGACTTTTTGTACAAAACTATGTTTTGTCTTTGCGAGCATAACTCATGACGTTTTGCATGAAACTATGTTTCTTCTTTTTTGAGAATCAGATCTCGATTTTTCTAGAAATATGCCATGATATTTCAATTTTTTTTGACGGGTTGGCGGCATTAGAATTTTATTAAGTTTTAGTTTCACCTAAAAACTACGTACGTACCCTTAAGGAATCATGCCAAAACACATAGTTTTGATTACATAGTTAAGGGATTACAGATGCATTAATTGATGCGTAAAAGGCGCATCTTCAGTAATAGTAATGCTTCAAGTTAATGGAGTTCCGGCTCTGTGGAATCATCTCGCCTTTTGTTGTTATGATCTCGTACACTCCAGGTTTCACAACTTTGTATATGTTGTAAGGCCCCTTCCCTTGTGGCACCGAGTTTTACTGCGTTGAGTTCAGTCGTGTTCTCGAACACTTTTCAAAGTACGAGATCTCCTTTGGAAAAGTGTCATCCTTGCACTTTTTTATTGTAGTACTTTGCGGCCTGTTGTTGATATTTTTGTACGTGGAGCAATGCATCGTTTCGTGTTTCTTCCAAGTCGTCAATGCTTGTTTTGATCGCATCACTGTTGGACTGTTTCTCCACAGGGGAATGTATTCTGCATAAAGTTTGTAGTGGCTTCGATGGGAGCTAATGCCTCCATGCCGTGAGATAGAGAGAAAGGAGTACGACCCGTAGAGTGTTTGGTGAATTCCGATGGGACTAGAGCACTCCATCCAACACGTCAGACGAGTTTCATTTCCTTTCTTCGAGCTGTTTCTTTGGCCTTCCCATTTCCTTGAGGGCTTTGTGATGTAAATTTGCTAACTCGGGTATTCCACTTGGTGCAAAATTTGTTGAATTTTGCTGAACTTTGCTGAGATGAAATGAGAACTATTGTCGGTGATGATTTCATAAGGAAAACCATGTCGACATATTATGTTCTTCCATACAAACTTGTCCACGTCCTTGTCCTTAATTTGAGAATAAGCCTCATATTTAACCCACTTAGAGAAGAAATCAATCATAACAAGCATGAATCTCATTTCCCGAGATAACAGTAAAAGTCCGACTATATCTATTGCTTAGTGCATAAATGAGTAAGGATTATAGACACTGTCAACTCCTTTTTAAGAGCATGGATTATGTTTCCATGTTCCTGACACTTGTCGCACATAGCTGCATATTGTTCATAATCATGTGCCATCGTTGGCCAAAAGTATCTGAGAGTTTGAATTTTCTACACGAGTGACCGTCTGCTAGTGTGGTTCCACCAGCTCCACCTTGTGTTTCTTGAATAACTTGTCTCGTCTTGGCACCCTGAATACACAAGTGAGCAAATTACCATTCATACTGCGATGATATTGTTTTCCATTGATTTGCGCATAGAAAGCGCATTTGGCTTTGAGTCTTCGTGCTGTTCATCTGTCTTCTAGAGCTTCACCATTAATGATGTAAGCAAGTATATCATCTCTCTAATCATCCTTCTTTGCAGTAGGTTGGAAGGATCAGGAATTTTGGCATTGGGATCTTCAGTCGTGCCGGTAAATGCATAGACGACAACAAAGTCTCCCTTTAGTAGCTGGATACTTGATTTGTCAATGATTTGGACCGGGATGATTCACATTTGAATGGGATCAATCATTTATGTTTAAGGTGTTAAGGCATCGGCTGAAGTATTTTCTGCTCAAGGAATTTTGTTGATCTTGAAATTTAATTCCTTCGACAGATCTTTGACGACTTTTAGGTATGCTTCCATGTGATCATCCTTTGTATTTTAGCCACCGTTGACTTGGTTGACTATAAATTGTGAGTAATAATAGCATTCGATTTGGGTTACTTAGCTTCATTGTTGGATGCTGGGAAAGCTAATCGGACTGATTGCTCCAGAAATTCTCTGATTGGGCTTTGAGTCGGATTCCAACTTTGGATCCATGTTGTGAAGATGATCCGTCGATGAAGAGCTTCCAAATCTGCAAGGTCTCAATTGACTCCACTAGTTCTAACTCAGGAGCCAACTCGATCAGAAAGTTGGCTAAAACTTGTGACTTTGCATTGGTTCTTCCTTTGTACTCGATATTGTACACGCTGAGTTCTATTGCCCACTTGGTCAATCTTCCTTATTGATTCGACAATGGTTGGTGACAATGATGATTGTGTGAGTCTGAAAGTATGGTCTCAACTTCCTTGCCGAGATGACAATTGCTAAGGTGAGTTTCTTAGTTGGCGGTATCGAGATTTTTCTCCATCGAGAGACTTGCTGGTGTAAAAGATTACATATTGAATTCCACAATCTTCTCGCACTAGGACATTACTTACTGCTGATACCAAGACCGCAATGAATAAGTAGAATGGTTCTCCTTCCTTGGGTTTTTCTAAGATTAGTGGTGTTGATAAATATTCCTTCAACTCGGAAAAGGCATTCTCACACTCTTCATCCCATTTGAAGTTCTTGTTTCCCCGCAATAGCTGATAAAAGGGGGACATTTGTCTGTTGAAAGAGAGATGAATCTGTTCAACGTGGCAATTAATCTAGTAAGCCTTTGGACTTCTCGCTTGTTCTTTGGGGAAGTTAGCTCCTGAACCACTTTGATTTGTTTTGTGTTTGCCTCAATTCCTCTTTGAGTGATGATGTAGCCAAGGAAGTCTTCCGAGGTGACTCCAAAAGTGAATTTGGCCGGGTTGAGCTTCATATGATATTTGTTCAAAGTTTTGAAGCATCGAGCTAAGTAATTTGCGTGATCTACGATTTTCCTGGATTGACTTGCATATCATCAATATACACTTCCAATTTTGTTAACAAGTTGCTGATATGTTACTCCTGCATTCTTTAGGCCAAAATACATGACTTTGTAACAATACATCCATTATTCAGTTATGAAAGAAGTCGTTTCCATATCCTCAGGATGCATCTTGATTTGATAATATCCCAAAATGCATCCATGAATGAGAGGAGCTCATTCCTTACTGTTGCCTTGACAATTCAATCGATATTAGGTAAAGGAAAGCTATCCTTTGGACACACCTTATTCAAGTCAGTGAAATCTACACAGACTCGCCACTTTCCATTCTTCTTTGGTACTACGACTAGGTTGGCTAACCACTTGGGATATTGTACTTTGATAATAAATCCCGCATCGGTTAGCTTTTTGACTTCGTCGACTACAGCCTTAGTCCTCTCAGGACCTAACTTTTGCCTTTGTTTTGTTTGATTGATATATAAGTTGGATCAATTTTCAGCTTATGGTTTGCTATCCTTGGCTCTATCCCGGGCAATCTTTTGCATACCATGCGAAGGTTGTTATATTTTGCTGCAGAAGTCAGATTAGCTTTTCTCGGAAGTTCTTATCCAAGTTAACCCTGATGCTGACGCATTTTATAGTGTCTGTCAAGTCGATATTGACGAGTTCAACCACTGATCGATCTGGTTTCTTGGGAGAGGGTGGCTCTGAAATGGCTATACCGCTAACGAATACCAGAATCATGCAAGACTCATTGTGCAATTTCAATTCGGTAATAAAGCATATATGAGAGAATTTTTGGTCTCCTCGTAGGGTGGAGATTCCTTGGTCAGTTTGAATTTTCATGCCTTGATGATAACTTGATGGAATGGCTTTTATGGCATGTATCCATGGAGTTCCGTGAATCATGTTATAGATTAGCGGTTTGTCAACTACCAAAATTTTGATCCATCTCGTAATTCATGCTTCTTGAATTGATAGCTTGAAAGTTCATATTGCATGGATTGAGCTTCCATCGAACGCGGTTAAGGTTCTGTCTACTTGCTTGATTCTAAAATTTGGGAGTGCCATTTGGTCAAGAGTCCTTTTGAAATTGAAATCCACTGAGCTTCCTGTATCAATGACTATTTGAGATACATCGTAATCGGCGACTCGGAATTTTACGACTAGGGGGTCGTTATGCAGGAAGCATAATCCTTCAAGATATTTCACGGTGAAAGATATTTCTATGTCTACCGACTAAAATTTTCTCTTTGAGTAGATGGTTTGAGGTTGTTTGCAGCTATAACATTTCGCTTGTATTTCTTGATTGATCTTATTGTGTCGTCACAAGATTGCATGCCTCCCATAATGACACCGACGTGTACTTTCAGAGATTGCGACTCGGTAATCTCTACTTCATTTCTTACAAGTTCTGATTTTTCTACCGCAGTGTTATCTTGCTACTTTGTTGGTTGTGTCTCACAGTTTGACCTATTTCCGCTTCTGCATTTTGAATTTTTGATTTTTCTCATCATAAATGCTTAACTCACCTTTGATAAATTTTTCGGGAAGTAGCTCTTGCAACTGTTTGTATTTTGAAGTCGGGTGGCCCTTTCGGTTGTGGAATGCAGAATACTCATTTCGGTTATAAGTATTGTTTTAGAAATTTTTATCAGCTAGATTGCTAGCTTCTCTTGACTTGAAAAGCCGTAAAGGCATTTGTCCTTCCTCTATTGTGATGATGTCTTGGCTCTTGATACTCTTCTCTTGACTTTATTGCTCTAGAATCACATTGAGTTTTCCGAGTCTTTGTAAGAATTTGTTTTTACACCATGTACTCGACATGCCTTGATACTCAGTATAGAGCATTCGAAACTGTAATTGGCCAATTTACAAAGAGGTCTCTCCTTAATGCCTTGTCGCTGATCATCGCAGTTATCAGGGCTTCGATCACCATATCGTCACTAAAATTAGCCTTGGTCACTATTTTCCTAAAGCGTCTGAGATACAATTTCAGAGACGCGTTGTATCCTTGCCTTAAAGACTGTAATTCTGCTATTGAGGTGTTCTGTTTGATGAATATTGCGTATTGTTTTATGAACAGTTCAACCAACTGGTTAAAGCCCTATATTGACCTTGTTGGTAGCTTTGTGAACCACACCAACACGTCTCTAGTCAAGTTTTGAGCAAAAGGTTGACAATACCCTGCATCCTCTAGGTCTAGATGGTAGCTTGTTCCACCCATCATGACGTTGAATGCGCTCATAAAATCTATTAGATTTGTTGTTCTATCCTATGAAGGATAGCGTAGTCTCGGTCCACGGTTTACCGAGATCCTTCTCAATCTCAGCGAGAATGGAGATTTTCGAGCTTGGGCCAAGATTCACCCAATTTCTGGTGCCAAGCTTGTCGCCTGATGGAATTGTGACCTCATCTCGTCCATCATTCTGAAGATGTCACAACGTCTAGCATCATTGCCATTTAGTGTGCAGAAACATGTTTAGTAAGAGCCTGACCTTGTCTTGGGACATTGTTAGCTGTGAACTTAGCATATTCCCAAACTAATTTATCTGCACGATGGAGAGTACTTCTTCATTCGAACTGTTTGTTTGTATCAATGGCGGACTGATTTTGCTCATCCTGGCTCTTGCTTTGATTCCATCAAAACGTTTAACGTTTCTTTGATTTGCCGCTTCCTGCAGAGCTAGCAAGTTCCGTATCAAAGTCTCAAGCAATGGCAGCTCCGTGGGTGTCTGGGGAGTTCCGGGACTCCTCGAGATTCTTCTTAGTTATATCTAGAGTTTGAACAGGGTTCGGAGTTGAGCTGTGAGTTGGGTCAGCCTGTTACTGAGGTGGATCGACAAACCTTCTCACAGGTGAGTAACTGTAATGTCGTCTCCTAACATTATAGTGGTTGACGATCTCCTTATTTCTTTTGCGTAACAAAATCCTTCGATGTCTCCTCCACATACGGTACCAATTGTTCAAGCAGGATTTAGCACAATGGTTTTAAATCCAACTCAAATTTAAAGAGGGGAGATGGGTAAGGATTCTAACCAATTCAAAGAGCAAGCAGATGCACTAAGGGAATAAATATTGGGTTGTTTCTTATTGCTTAGGCTCGAATTTCCGAAAAAAGGATCCCTTTTCAGGGGACCTCAACCTCTAAAAGCATAGAGACAGTTACAATTGATTTAAAATAAAAAAGATTATATTATGTTTAGATCCGATATTATCTAAAAGATTTTTGCTAGATTTTTAGAAATTTTCCATATCAAAAATAGAAAATTTTCATTTTTTCGTTGATGACATGTCGCCCGAATTCTTTCTATTCTAACGAGTTATTAAGAATGAATTCTTCCGAGTTGATAATGAGTAATCGAGATGAGTCTTCAATCAATTTTCCGAGTTCAGAACTTAGAATTCCTTGTACATCGATTGTTTTTTGTGGACCTAAGTAGGATATTGGATCCACCTCCAACACTTATTGTTTTTTTGTCAACGACAATATCAATATGGGCCACAAAGGCCGGCCCATTAGCCCAATTCTATATAAATCTTGTAGGCAGTAGGACTCGATCCGTAGTTGTACTTGTTCATCACGTAACTGGTGTAGTGAGAAGTGAATCAAATGGATCTTGGTGTTTTGCTTGTCGTAGCTTCCTCGTGGTCCGGGTAGCGTTTCCGCTTCGTTTCTCTATTGATGAAGACCTTCACTTCTTGTTGCGACATTGATGTTGCCAAATCAAGTTCAAAAGTAGCGGAATAGTTGTCAAGGTGATCGTTTTGAGAAACTATAGTTCGAATAGTTTCAGAAAGAGTTGCAAGCCCTACTGTGTGGTGTGTTACAGTTTGTACCTGATCTGCAGGGGTTCGTGAGCGTGTCGACTATTCCTTCCATTCTTTCCACTTCAAGATGAGAGAGTGGTGAGGACGATTCTTCTTGTGTTTGGGACCATGGCGTTGAGTGAGCAAGAAAATCAAATAAAAAAGGGTATGTAGTGCATACCGACGCCTCGTGTGTGAGCTTTTGGCATGTGATACAAAAATTTGAGAGAGCTTTAGATTGGAAAAACACTTGAGCTCTATCACCATTTTGCATGCGGATTGACTTGTAAAACTTGAGACGATCATAGACATTAATGTTGACTCTCGCTCTAATCAAATCAGCCCTTGTGAGAGAGTAATTTTGGACATCCACTTCTAACACTTCACCTAGTGTTCTTGCAATGAGACGAGTCGTCATTGGTGTAGAGTAGTGTGGTGGGAGGTCGTTGATTTGCACCCAAATTGGTACCGTGGTGAGAAAATTAGGAGGTGGATGAGCTTCCCACCTTTGCAAGAGAACTAACCAGCCATTGAAGGTGTGTGGTTGTCGACGGAGAATGGAGATGAGATCGGAATCGTAGGATAAGAGGAACTGGACATATCCGCGCTCAATGATTCTCCCCTTGACACTTGTTTCCATCCGCCATTAACGTGGGAGTTGAGATGCCATTTCAAGAATGTTTTGCATGTCAAGATTGATTGGCTTAGCAGTCCAACTTCAGTGGGTGAGCTCTAAAGCGTTGCAATAAGAGTAGTTAGGAAGGTAAATCGCCTCGTCGCTTCTTCCCATATGAAATTGAGATGAGGCCACCCAAAAGTTTTCCGCCATCGTTTTAACAAGGTGAGAGTTGAAAACTTTGTAATGGTGTGTTGCAGAAGTGAGGGTTCTATTTAAGTTGCTTCTTCTTGGTGACATAATCATTGTGTTGTGCCAAGTGTCATCGACTGAAGAGCTTCTTACCTTCAGGGGATTAAGGTTGTGCATGTTGAGTATGAAGAGAGTAGCACTGCCTTCACATAGGTGTATCTTTAGGTGAGATTGAGTTTGCTCTTCTGTGATTGGAGCATTGCGAGAGACCATCCATGTGTAGCAAAAGGGGAACGCGTGTGTTGACAGAACCGAGACGTAATAATTGTGTTTCTTCAAGCTTTTGACACCTGTGGAAGATGAATGGGTTGGAGTGATAGTTTATGTGTTATGGTGAAGAAAAGAGTGCATGGAGAGAGGGGAATGTTTGATAGTGTAGTTAATGAAAGTTCAAAAAAAAATGTTCATGAATGAACCTTAGCTGTGGCCCAAAAGAGTTGGAGATTAAAGAGCTAATGATTGGGGCCATAATAGGTGGTCGGATTAATGAGCTTGATTAGCAAAATGAATGTGTGAAATTAATGGGCTATGAGATAGAGGGAGGTGACTAGATGGCGAGGTGAGGGTGGTCAAGATAATGAATGCCCTTTGTTGAATGAAAGTGGTATGTATAAATGAAATTTTTGTGTTTATTAAAACTATTTAGAGGTGAGAGGTGGGCAAGGATGTTATAGAGTTCGTATATAGTTTAGAAAATA
This sequence comes from Lepidium aucheri, assembly GCA_900406435.1. Lineage (NCBI taxonomy): Eukaryota > Viridiplantae > Streptophyta > Magnoliopsida > Brassicales > Brassicaceae > Lepidium > Lepidium aucheri. The sequence continues at coordinate 13,865 of OVBA01005824.1, forward strand.
ATAGGATATAAGTGTTTAAGTTGACGGGGATTGGAAGAGAAAGCTTACTTGGTTGGGAGGGAAGGGAAACTTAAGATGCAAGCCATCGAGGTAGTCCTTTACTAATGTAGTATGTGAAGCGTGATTAAACTACTACACTGCATGCTATCCTTTGTGCAAGATTAACATGTTGGTTCCTGTCTATGTTAAACTGGCAGTGGCTTACATGATGTTGTAAGAGTAGAGAATGGTTACCTGCTAGGGGGGCTAGGATTGTAGATTGGGAAACTTCACTAAATTCCGGTCTTGAGTTTATAAAGCTTGTGACTGTAATATGGCAATTGATCTGGATAAGAGATAGCCTGAAAGAGGTCCTGTTTACTTATATTAACTGTGAGCGAATCAATGTGTAAGTATTTAAGGCATTGCAACACCCACTGTAACCCATTGAGTTGTAAATCAAAGTTTGTATTGGTAGCCTGTAAGGTGTGTCTTGCGTGCATGAAAGTGTTCTCGTCAGTGTCTTTAAGTATCCAAGCCCCTCCATGCAAGTGTATGTTTTTATTCCATTGAATGGCCAACCAAAGGACATGTCTAGTGCTGAGGTTACTGCTGACTGAACCTTTGGTTGGTTTGCTAAGGTAATGCAGTTATGCTTATTTTGATCCTTGAGTAGACAGTTTGGCCTCATTTATATAATCTCTGGCTAAATGTTGTTCCGAGCCTCCTGAAAGATTGTGGCATTCCTATTCTTCCACATTTCTCCAAGGATCCAGGTAAAAGCGAGACGTATTTCTTCAGGAATTTGTCTGTTCCTGCTGATTCTGAGCAGATGGGCAAAATTGAGATTCAGTGAGGAGTCATGAAATCCTTGTAGTGGCGTTGGGAAATGAGTAAGTCTCCATAAGTGTTTTGTCGAGTGGCAAAGAAACAGCATGTGATTGATGGTTTCTAGATGTGTTTCACAAATCTTGCAAATTCCAGATGTAATGAATGCTCGACTCGCTAACAAGGAGTTGATTGCAAGTGCGTCTGATAAGGTCTTCCACATGAAAATTCTGAGTTTGTTTGATGCACAGATTTTCCAAATTTGTTGTGTGAGCCTGGTAGTCTGTGAGGTGCTTCTGACGGGAAGGAAACTTCTAGTATTATCTTTTTTATTTCGTAGCCAATAACAACTTTTAGCTGTATATTTACCTTAGTTATTGAAATTCCAGATCCATTCATCTTCTGTGTCAGGGGTAATTGGAATTGAAATGATCTTTGATATATCATCCGAATGAAAAATTTCAAGTAGTATTTCGTTGTTCCAGCCATTTGTGTGTAGGAGGTCCGTCACTTTTAGATTTACATTGTAACTTGATTGTTTGCTGAGTGGTATTCTTGGTTTAGTATCCATGATCCATTGTCTCTTCAAACATGCGTGTTGCATCCATTATCAATGTGGCGAATAAGCCCCTGTTGTAGGAGCCACCAGTAGATAGTGTTTTATTAAACCAATTGTCTGTTCTTTTTGTAAGACCATCTGTGAGAGACAAAAATACTTCCTTTTTCTTCTGCTTGTTTGAATCAGATATGCCAAGGTATTTGCCCAAGCCCTGTGTAGAGAAAATGTTGAGAATTTGTCTGATCTGAACTGTGATCTCTGTTCTAGTAGCGCCAAAAGAAATAGTGGATTTTTCATAATTGATGGTCTGTCCTGAAACAACTGAGTAGTCGTGTAAAGTCGTTCAAAGATTTATAGCTTATGTGATTGTAGCTTGACAAATGAACAGGCTATCATCCACGTATAATAAATGGTTAATCTTTGGTCCTTCTGAATGAAATTGAATGCCAGTGAGCTGTCCTGTAGTATTTAGGTGATTCAGTGTAGTAGTGAGCGCTTCAGTGCATAACATGTAGATGTATGGGGAGATATGATCACCTTGTCTGATTCCTCTTCGTGGTTGGATTAGTCCTTGTGCTTGACCATTGATTAATACCGACTATGACACTGAGGAGATACAGAGCATTATCATTTGTACCCATCTCTGATGAAAGCAGAGTCTTAACAATACTGTGCGTATAAATTCCCATTCTAGTCTATCATATGCTTTGGAGATATCCGTTTTAACCAAAATGAAGTTACGTGAACGTCTGTTACCCGAGGTAATAGCGTGCATGATCTCATGTGCGATGAGTATGTTGTCAGTGATCAACTTACCCGGTGTGAAAGCCCTTTGTGTATCTGAGATAATCTATTCCAGCAAAGGTTGAAGTCGCCGAGTAATTATTTAGGAAATGATCTTGTACATGATCAAGCATAGGCTAATAGGTCAAAAATCTTGCATCCTTGTAGGAGATTTGAGCTTTGGTATGTGACTTATATGTGTGTAGTTCCAATCACTAAGAAAATTTTGTTATGCAAAACTCTCTGGATCTCAGGTATGACATCTGGAGAAAGAATATGCCAATATTGCTGAAAAAATCTTGCCGTCATCCCATCTGGTCCTTGAGCACTGTCTGCTTTTATGCTGAAAACTGCATCCTGGATTTCCTGCAGAGTTACTGGTGCCATAAGAGTGTCATTGAGTCTTCTTCTAGTGTATGATTGCTTTCTTTCAATGAAGTAACCGATCAGATAACAAGAAGGTTATGTCACCTAGATTTGATGTCCAACAATTGGTGATTAATTAAGAAAATTTTTTCTGATGGATCCAACATTTATCAAAAAAGAACCGTTTATGGAAAATAAATTAATCTGCTACAAATGTTGTGAGAATGGGTCTGTGGTCTGATCCTAGTAACTCCATGTACTTCGTATGTGTCTTTGGGAAGAGTCTTCTGATCTTTTTGTTGCCGAATGCTTTGTCCAAACGTATCTGAATCCATTGGTTGTTACGATTTCCCATCCAGGAGAAGCGTGGTCCGAAGCTTGTAAATTCTTGCATGTCACATTCTAACAGTAGACGTTTGAAGTTCTCCATAGTCCTAGGTTGTCTGGGTGGGCCACTCTATTTTTCCATATTGCTCTGAATCTCATTAAAATCTACAATAAGGATCCATGCTGTCGTCCTGAGGTTATTAATATGTCTGATGTTATTCCAGATCCTACCTCAAAGATGTGGGGTGGATGCCCATAAATAAATGAGACATGAATCTTGTGCATACCCACTCGTAGATTTGTATCTATAATGTTAGCGTCCCCATATAATACCTCTAGATCTATTTTGACCTTCCAGAAGATGGCAAGACCTCCACTTAGACCTACCAGATTAATGATGTAAGAGTTCTGATATCCTTGCCAATGCATAACCTTCAATATATATTCTTTGATCCCTTCATTTGGATGTAGAACTGAGGAGTCAGTGGTTGGATTAATTCCTTTTAGACTCATATGTTCTTCTTGAGACAGAGGTAACGGAGAAGATGTGGTCAACCAAGGACAATACGCTTTGTCGTGTGTGAGACATAAGTAGTAATGGCAGGATTTTCTTACTCTCTCATACTCAAAATGAATGCTAATGACTTTACCATCAGGGAATCTGTAGGACCGGAAAGGTTTAAGTGAGCCTTCCAGATCATAGTTAACCTTCACTCTTATGTATTCATGAAGTTTTGTCCGATTTTTATCATGATCAACTTCTAAAACTTCTCCAATAGTTGAGCCCACAGCCCTGAATAGATCAATAGTGTGATGTATTGGTGGCATGTTGAACATTCTTGCCCAATGCGATAATTATCTTGCATGTGACCTTTGCGTTCCACCACGATACTCCAATCATCAAAGTTCCAAAATCCTAAGTTTGTTATTGGTTGTAATGATTCCTCCATGGGGAACTTGAATTGAAAGTGGTATTGCAAAAGAACCTTTCCTATAATCCTTGCATGTGTGCGCCAAATTCTAGGCATTGTTAACATTACCTTGGCCATATTTTGCTTATCGGGGTTGTGTATTCGTCCAATAAGCATAAGATCATGCGGTTGTGTAGCTGTGTAGTGCCCCTCCTCCGGCAAGTTGATAGGTTCTTCCATAGATATATTCATAGAACGAAAAGCATCATCCAAGCTCGGGGCATTTGGATCTATTGCATGCAAGCAAAGATTCAAGCAAAGATTTGGTATATTTATGGATGTGAGGGAACAAGAGTGATTGATGGGATACTGTATATTAGCTTATTGGTGATAATGAGAGTAAAGAGATTGTTGTCACCAACGGAGCAAAGATGAAGGAGATGCTATCAAAGTCAATTTAGTTCTTCTAGGATACGCTTCGTGTAGTCTCCGGTGATAACATGCAAATTTTCAGTCCAATTCAGAGTAAAATAGAAGATTGAGAAGAAATAGATGAATCAAGATGTTGAGTGTTTTCCGATCAATTTTCTGTTCATCGGTGTATTGAAAAGCTAAGATTCGAGAATGATAGCGATGGAAGAAGAAGATGATTATGAGGGTGTAAAGCTTATAGATCTATGAGAAACACCATGTGCATGCAAGACTCTATTGAAGCAAGATCTATCACATGAAGATGAAATTACACGATCGATAAGAGATTAGATCAAAGAGTAGGTATACAATTGGTGATCGGATGTAACGTCTGTGATAATGGCTTAAAGAAACTGGTTTTCGTCTTCTTTTGCGAATGGCTACGAATTAGAGTGAAATCGGAAACGTTGAAATCATAAGTTTGAAAGAAGATTATGAAAGAATATGAGGCCAATTAAGCTGCAAGAAACAGCTAATGATGAACCGACAACAAGATGATGCTCCAGTGATTATACTCTTACAATCTATCAACGAGAGAGAACTGGAAAAAAATGTCTATTCACACTCCTCTATAATCTTTAAATGCTGTATTTTATATATATATATATATAT
>OVBA01005825.1:0-18693 GCA_900406435.1 Lepidium aucheri
GGGAGAATTTTCGGCACCAGATCACTCGGGTCAAGGATTGACCAATGCTTACCGCCTTAAGGGTTCTCTCAGTCATTTAGATCTTCTGATCATGCACTGAGAGAATTAGTAGATCGTCAAGCCAAGGTTATTCATAAGATAACCAGATCACTACGTAAGGCAAAGAGGAAGAACTTGCAATATAATAAGTTGTGGANCTGGCGGGGAAAGACGAGGAGATAGCATCAGAGTTCTCTAAATTCAATTGAGACTCGGAATCCAGTTCTGAGGATGAAGACCCAGAGTTGTAGTTTTTTTTTGTGAATTTTTTTTTGTAGAATATATTTCTTTTGATAAATATTTTAAATTATTAATTTGAATTTTTTTATTATTATATTTTCTAAAAAATAAATAATTAAAGGTGTTGCAAAAAAACGTTACAAACTCTTTAGACGTCGCAAATACATCGCAAAAGAGAACGTTGCAAAGACGTTGCAGAATGTTCGTCGCAATTCCCTCGCAAAGGAGGGCGTCGCATATCCCTCGCAAGTCTGACATTGCAAAACCCTCACAAAAAATGTCGCGAATCCGTCGCATAGTAGATGTCGCAAATTCATGGAGGGATTTGCGACGTCTGTCTATGCGAGGGATAGGCGACATTTTTTAGACGTCGCAAATCCGTCCCAAATTGCCATTTGCGACGGATTTGCTATGTTTTTTTCCGTTGCAAAACGCGTGTTTTCTTGTAGTGATTATATTTTGGAAAAAGCTATCCAAGGCCGTAAAGACGGCAAACTAATATATATGGAGGACGTGGTTCCCAAAGAATCTAGGCCTCGTACACCTACTGTGAACCAGGTATTGTTTGGTATACTTTGGTGGAATTTGGTGGATTTAGGTTGAGGTTAGACTTATCGTAATAGACTTTTGTAGAGCTTGAACTAATCATGTTAGACTTAGGTTAAGGTTCCTTTTTCCTGTTTTGTACAGAAATCCCCTTTTGAAGGAAGTTCTGTCGTGAGGCGTATTATAAACGATGACGTAGCACACTTAGCACACAATCCATTTGGGCCAGTAGCAAAAACCAAAATTATTTGGCTGCGTAACCTTATCAGGCACAATGTAAGCACAATACTTTCTCTATTACAACCTTTTTTGAGTAACGAATCAGTACAATATTTTAGTTTGATGATTACCCGATTTTCAGAGAGAACTTGATTGATGACGTATCTCCTTTAGCTGAGTTCATTCTTCAGTTGCTCATGCCTAGAGATAAGTGGCCAGTAGAGAAGTATGGGTTGTTCACAGATCTGGTAAATTGACTTAAGTTTGCTTAGCTAAGCTTGGTGGACGTTAATAGACTTAATATTATTATACCCATTTTTATAGTATATGTCAAGCGGTATGAACATGTTCCGGTGAAGAAGTATGCATACGTCATCTCCGTATAAGAATGATAAGATTTTTTTTCTTTATCCTACACAATATGTTTACTAGTGTTATGAGTACAAGTTCTTTGCAAGGAATGAGAAGAACTTTATATGGCCTGACTGGTTTCACGAAATGTTAGGAAAAACCCAGTTTAGCATCAAACGAGTAAGTACTGGTTTCGAGATGTTGACACCTTGTAGGTTACTCCCAACATTAGGAATATCCATTGGGCTACTCTGGAGATCGATTTACAAAAGAAGTACATCCGAATCTACGATTTGGCCCTCTCAGCCATGTCGCATAATGAGCTGATTGAGTCAGTTAAGTAATAATAGTAGATTATGCAAAGATTGGTTGAGTTTGTTTGGTATAGTTTGGTAGAGTTTAGTGGACTACGATGCTAAGCTTGGTAGAGTTTAGTAGACTTTGGTGATGCTTAGCATGGTAGACTTTGATAGACTATGATGCATAACCTGGTAGAGTTTAGTAAAGTTTGGTAGACTATGATGCATAACCTGGTGGAGTTTAATAGACATTGGTAGACCATGATGCTAAGCCTGGTAGAGTTTAATAGACTTTGGTATACTTTGATGAATAGTCTGGTAGACATTGGTAGACTATGATGCATAGCCTGGTAGACTTTGGTAGACTATGGTAGAGTATGGTATATCTTTGGTTAATTCGTACTTACGTTTATTCATGTAAGTAGACTGTACGAGAGGATGATTCCAGGGCACGGAGTGGTTCAAATCAGAGTTTAAACAAACCAGTGCAAAGGTTTACACTATATATAGGTCAAAGTCAATGCCATTGAACCTAGAATCCGGTTACTGTGGAATGTGGTTTGTATACGCTGAAGTATATCGCAAAGGATTCTATAATCTAGAAGATAAGTACGTCCCTGTTCTCTGCATGAAATTGGGCCTTGAAGTCATGGATGAGCTTCCCATACCGAAGACAATTTCATCAACTAATCCTAATCCGTGTGAAATTAAAATTGATAAGAAAGTCTTGATTACAGCGTCACAAGGGTTGCTTTTGGAATGGTAGAGGTAGCTTTATATAATGCAGGATGATGGTCCTATGAAAGTATTAATATGATATTATTTTGTATTTACTTGTTCTTGTTAAAGTAACTTATATGAGTAGAATTTAATAGAATAGATTTACTTGTTCAAGATTATACTACACGAGTAAATCCTGATAGATTTTGGTAGATTTTGGTAGAGATTAAAGTTATGTCTTGAGATTACACATAACATGGTAGATTGGTATATGTATATAGTATGGTTTTTTCATTATGATTTTGCATTATTCTCATTCATATCGGTTGCATTTAGTTCTATTTTAGATCACACTGTGTAGAGTTCAAGCATTAGAGTCCTCAGATAATATATTTGCATATTTTCTTCTTTTTGAGTCATTTTAGGTGATTTGGAGTTAAGCTATGAGGAGTGGAAAATTTGGTTCTAGATCGACCACCTGATCGACCGGACATAGTCGATGGTCCACATCACATTGTACATGGACAAAGGAATGCTCGATCGCATGCTTGATGGTTGCAGCTTGACAGACAAATGAAGTGGAACGCTCCGGACACACACTCAGCGGCCTCGACCAAGAGGTCGACACTTGGAGGTCGACACACCATCCCATGAGGAACATCATGCGTGTTTCAACCATCAATTAGTCGGTCAATGGTGATGGCCCAATCTGTATCGCATGCAAGACAACACATGTGAACACACTCTCTCGACCCTCAACTTGACTTGGGCAGGTCAACCTTGGATCGCTGGCTTCAACTCATGCTGGAAATCCTTTGCTAGACCCACGGCCCGACCAATGATGGTTGATGAAGCTCCATTATGCACAAAACGCCCGCGAACCATTCTCTCATCCAGCGACCCGAAGGTACATGCTCAACACAGATTGTGCGGCTTTTCTCCCTCGACAGCACTTCTTTGACCTCTAGCCCGACAGTGCCACCTCAACCAGACCCTATTCTGACCAGTTTTTAGTCTGACCCAGTTTGTCTTGGGGCGACACGAACCACTCCTTAATTTGCTTAATAATCTTAATCTTTGGGTATAAATAGGATAATTCAATCACGACATTAAGAAAGCAGTCGTTATTCAATTTAGACTTTAATTTCTCTAAGTTTTTCTTAAAAAAAAATTGAGAGAGTTTGAGAAAAAAGATTGGAGACTATTGGATCATCTTTCTTGAAGATTATTGCAGAATCTCTTATCCCTATCTCTTATCTGTTTTATTATTTTCATCATCTTGTCATCTGTTTTGTTTTCCTTTTGCATCATGTGTGAGTAGTCATTAGGATGGTTGAAGGTTAGGTAGATCTAGGGTTGGGTTATTGATCTTTGATGCTTAGGTTGTTAATTTCGGTCTATTTAGGTGTTCTCAATGCTAGATTCAACTTGATTACTTGAAAATAGATGCTAGGAAATTCATTGCCCGAGAGATGTTCGATAAAATTCCCGAATGACCTATTTTAGAGCTTTTCTTCCCTAGCCATTGAGAGATGATGTTAGGGTGATTATTTAATATAATGAACTTAATCTTAGTGCTTGTTGATTGATTGGTTTGCAAATGAGAGTTTAGCTAAATCATTTGATTGACATAGAGGTTAATGCCATGAGAGTGGGTTGATCTAGTTTAGTGATTCATGTTCTAGGCTATGCTTGATTGTACCTTGTTGCATCAATGATTAATTTCCCTTCCTTGGATTGTTTGCCTTGCCTTAGACCATTTACTTTTTATCATTGTTAGTTTGCTTGATCATTGTCTTGTTTTACTTGCTTTCATTTGAGTCTGATTTTATTTTGTTTATGTTTGCTTATGGTTTGGTTTGATCTTGCTTGAAGTAGTAGTAATAGTTTCCAATTTTCATAATTTAATTTCTTTAGATTAGTTAGAGTCTTTATATCCAATTGAGTTGATTCTAAGTTCTTTGTGGTTCGAACCTCAAATGCTTCAGTGATAAGTTGTTTGCATTTATTGAATTAATTGCTTGTTGTCATCACACAAAAGAACAAACATCATAGATGTTGCTAGATATCACTTACAATATGGTAAAGTTAACATATAACATGGTAGATGTTGGTAGATTTAAAAGTACACGACCATTACTAGTTAAAGATTGGACGTTAGCTCTACATGTTTGTGCATTATGTCAAACTCCTTTACATCTTGAACAAGTTATCATTTTCCTTGGGCATTTAACCTACAATGAACACTCAAACCAACTTTTAAATTGCGAGTTCTATGGCCTACCCGGTTGGTTACGTACTAAAGGAGGTTTACAAATTTTACTAGCGACATCTTCAGGTATAGGAAGTGCGACATCAATTGGCAATAGAAATTTGGCGTACACATGGTACAAGTAACTTGTATAGTAGTAAGGATCTGTGAGGTCAATCTTTGAACGCTGCCATGCTTCTACTGAGGCAAAGGCATGTACACAAGAAATTAAATCCACGTCAATTGCAAGAACATGTTTTCTCGGTTAGATTAACCAAATGTAAAGATGACGAGCATGTGACAACAGCTTGATGCTCATATATGTCTTGCACATTGTACTACGTGGCTTCGAGAAGTCTATTTTGCATGAAAAAAACATATACCATAAATTACAATCTGCCAAAACAAAAACACACTTGTACTAAACTCTACCAAACTCTAATACCAAGTTATCCAACATCTACCAAACTCTATTGCAAAGTTATCCAACATCTGCCAAACTCTACTGCAAAGTTATCCGACATCTGCCAAACTCTACTAAACTATACTACATTGTTGTCCAAGCTCCGCGAAACTAAACTATACTGTTATATAAACTCTACCAGACTCTACTAAACTCTACCATAAAGCACTCATAATTCTACCAAACTCTACTAAACTCTACCATAAAGCATTCATAACTCTACCAAACTCTACTAAACTCTGCCATGCCATACCTTTAGAAGTTTTCCGATAGCTATAGTGAGAATGCACGTTGTTGCCCCTGATTTTGCCCTCCTCTTCGCGAACCACCTTGTTAACATTGCCGAATCGCATCTATAAACTACATATTAGCGAAAGTTCTCGCTTCAAATGTACACAAATCCACAACTGAACATCGTCCCTTAGCAAATACTCATATAGCCTTTGATCTACTCTCTCTATTTGGCTGGAGATGGCATTAAACTCGCAAAGCCTATATGTAGTTACAGCTTTCTTAAACAGCTTAAAAGACTCTCTTCCTCTGAATTTGGACATAGATGGTAAGTGTAAATCCCCCGAGATGAGAGTGGGTTGATCTAGTTTTGTGGTTCATGTACTAGGCTATACTTGATTGTACCTTGTTGCATCATTTATTAATTTCCCTTCCTTGGATCGTTTGCCTTACCTTAGACCATTCACTTTTTATCATTGTTATTTGCTTGATCATTTTCTTGTTTTACTTGCTTTCATTTGAGTTGATTTTATCTTGTTTATGTTTGCTTGTGGTTTGGTTTGATCTTGCTTGAAGTAGTAGTAATAGTTTCCAATCCTCATCTTTTGATTTCTTTAGCTTACCTAGAGTTTTATATCCTATTGAGTTGATTCTAGGTTCTTTGTGGTTCGAACCTCAAATGCTTCACTGATAAGTTGTTTGCACTTGTTGAATTAATTGCTTGTTGTCATCACACAATAGAACAAACATCAATTTGGTGTCGTTGCCGCGGAACCTATTGTAATTAGCCATTAATATTTTGATTCGAATCAAGACTAGAGACTTTGGTTTGGTTTGGGTTACTAACTGTTTGAGTTTGTTGTCTTTTGATTTTCTTGAAGGTGTATGCAGCTAAGGAATAAACAAGGAGAAATTCTTGAGGGAAATCCAGACATAGTTGTACTTGAGAGAGCAAATAGAAGAGCGACGAATGAGAGAAAAGCTAAAGAGCGAGAAGACCACATTATACGCCAAGGTATGGAAAACCAAGGCAACAACCCACCAAGGGGACAGAACGAGCAGCCTCCAAGAGGAGATTTACATGGTATTGGTGTTCAAAACCAACCACCCGGTTTTGCGCAACTAGCTGCTAGACCAATTGGGGCTTTTGATGAGCCAAATCTTAGAGAGGTTCAGTATGGTATTCCTACTCCGGTCATAGCTGCCAACAACTTTGAGGTTAAGTCAAGCCTGATCAATATGGCTCAGAATCATCAATACAAAGGGCTGCCATTAGAAGATTCTTTGGATCACCTTGTTCGTTTTGAAAGACTTTGTAGGACAGTCAAGATGAATAATGTTCATGAAGATGCCATTAAGATGATTTGGTTTCCCTTGTCTCTTGAGAACAAAGCTTCACAATGGCAGAGAAACACTTGAGCATTATAGGAGAGCTTTGGACACATCTAGTTATGGGAGTTTTGCTAGTTTGACCGCGGTTCAAGGAGAGCAACGGATTGAGAATCTTGCTCAAAGCAAAGCTTGCTATGGAGGAGACTATGATAGAAGCAAGAGGGATTCAGATTTGGAAAGCCAAAGGTACAAGGAGCTCAACGATAAGATTGACAAGTTGAGCAAAAAGTTTCTAGTGAGTCAAAAGGTTGTGAACTATGTTGGAGGTTGATGGTGCACAACAAGAGTTGGTTTATGATGATAGTGAGATAGTGCAAGAAAAAGTAAACTACTTGGAGAATCAAAGAAACTATCAAGGAGGTTACCAAAACCAGCCTTACCATTGAGAATTATAGGAATAATAATCTCTCCTATAGAAGAAATAATGTGTAGAATCCTCATGACCAATACTACACACCAAGGACACCTCAAGGAAACCCTTTCCAACCAAGACCTTATAAGAACCCTCCTCAAGCTCAAAACAATCAATGGCGTTATTAAGATGGAAGTCATTCTAACCAACAAAACATGTATTCTTCCGGGACAAAGATTCCTACTTTAGGACCAGAAAGGAGTGACAACTACCCACGTTCTCCAATTAGTAAAGAAGAGAGCTATGTTGAAGCAGATTGTTGATGGACAATTGAAAGGTCAACAAGAGACTAACGAGAGGTTGGATAAAACTGAGAGTAAAGTTGATGTTCACTACAACAAGTATTAAGCTAAATTTGGTGAAATTTACGCTCACTTGAACACTCTTGACAATCAAGTTTCTCAAATAACATCTACAAGTCAAAGGCCAGCCGGTAAACTCCCTGGAAAGTCCGATCAGAACCCAAAGGTACATTGTAATGTCATCACTTCAAACGATGAGAATCAAATGGAATTAGATGAGATTGCAAGACTCCTTTATGGAGATGGTGAGGAATATGATGAATGGGTTCCTAAGTGTATGGAAGAAGACAAGAAGATCAAGGTTGTCAAAGGTTTAGAGATAGCTAAAGTTGTTGTTGAAAAGGACAAGGTTTTTGAGGTGGTAGCTAGTGTTTCAAAGGAGACTTCAAGGGAAGTTCAATGTAAAATTGAAGAGAGATTGGTTGATGAGTGTAAGGTATGTGTTGAGGAAGTTGCTTATGATAAGGAGAGTGCACTTAAAGGAGTTGAGAAAAAGAAGGAGAAACCATTTGAGCCTCCTCCTTATGTGTCACCACTTCTATTTCCAGGACGTTTCTACACTAGGGCTCAAAAGAGTGTGCTGTCTAAGTTCAAAGGGAATATGAACAAGATTGGCGATCCTATGCCAAATGTGGAGAACTTACATGCAGTTCCAACTCAAGTGAGATTCATGAGAGCCATTTTAGCCAACAGAGAAAAGGTTAAGAAGCTGTTGGCAAATGGTGGAGAGCTTGATCTGGGACCATTAGGACCTAATGTTTTGCCTAAATAAAGAGATCAATGCACTTTTGTTATTCCTTGTACCATTGGGAAGTTGAGTTTTGATGATGCTCTATGTGATTCAGGTGTAAGCGTGAATGTGTTGTCACTTGAGATAGTGAAGAAATTAGGAACAGCTGATATGAAGAAGTACACCACCTCTATTTCCTTTGGAGACGCCTCTACTAAATATCCGGTTGGAAGGTTAGTTGATTACCCAATCAATATTGTCAATTGCACTATATCAACGGATTTTGCGATGGTAGAGATGGATCAGAATTGTGAGATTCTTTTCATCTTGGGTCGATCATTCTTGAGCACAGTTGGAGCAAATATAGACTTCGTCAACAAGAGGGTGGTACTTGAGAATGTGAATAAAGGAGTTTCATATCCTATAAAGGAAAGATTGAGCAATTTATGTGGAATAATTGGGTATGGAGAGTTTGGGACTAGGACTCTAAGGATTGAAGGAGTGGTTCAAGATGGGAATACCAAAGTGGACTCAACATTTTTTCAAATCAAGGCTGGTCCAACCAATTCTCAGGATGCGATTGTGGAGAAAATTCTGATTTCCGATCCTAAAACCGCATAAACTGTAGTTGACAATATCGAGCTTGAGACGTAAAACAGGCACACTTGGGAGGCAATCTCATAGTATCCTTGTACATAGTTTTAATTTCTTTTGAAAATCTTGTTTTTGTGTGTTTTTATGTTGGTCTTGGTGTAGGTGGCAAGAGAGTTGAGAAGAGTTGTGAAAAATTGAAATTGAGCTTAAAAGGTGGAGTTTTGGTTAAGTTGGTCGACCATCAGATCGACGAGAACATGCCGACGGCTAAGCTTGGAGTGGTTGCAGAACAACCAAGGATCATGCACAAAGTCGATTGGATGTGGTCAACATGATCGGACAAAATTTTGTGTACCACAAGATGATGATCGATTGACCAAACAGTCGATAATATCAACCCGATGACACGTACTGTATAACAAGCTAAAAATGTATGGGTTGACCAAACAGTTGACGATGTCGACCCGACGCATGAATTTTGAAAAATGCGGAAAGGAAGATGGTCGACCATTGGGTCGACAAGAACTGATCGACGGTACATCAAGAATTCGTGTTGGACCAAGGATGCTCAACAACAAGGTCGACGTGCTCTGCCCGATGTTGCGCTCGCGTAAAGATGCGGACCATCGACCATCGATCATGGTCGATCCGGTCGGGTCAATGGTCCACCAAGGTAAGTCAAATTTTTTCTCCTTGTATACTTAGTTAATTTTTCACCCAATTTTTTTTTCACACACTCTCTCTTCACTCTTTCTTCTTCTTCTACGATTTTTATGTCACTTTTTCTCCATTTTCTCTCAAAATTTATTCATTTCACATTTTCAACTTGAATCAAAACTATTTCTTCAAGATTATTTCGAATTTCTTGTGTATTTTCTTCAAGTTTCTCCACATTTTCATAGCATCTACAACTTTAAGGTATGAAAATTCTCCATTTAAGCTCAAGCTTTTTACCTTTTTCAAGATTTCGATATTATGGTCATTTGAGCTTGCATTTGAGTTGTTGAGCCTAGAATTGCAAAACATTGGTTGGGTAATTTTTTGACGCCTAAATTTTTTAATTTCATAGAAACTTTTTGAAATTTTGAAATTTAGGGTTCTTGAGATGATGATTGATGAAAAATTCCAAAATCTTTGGGGAAAATGGTTAAAAGATTTTGATCTCGATTCCTTTTGGTAGAATTAGGAAGAATTGGTTGTACTTCAATGTTAAATATATTCAATTCTTGCAAATTTTTCAAATTTCCATCTTATGTATTGTGAAAATTTTTGACTTTTCCTTCTTAAGAAATGTCTTGAAAATGATTGTGAATTGGTTTTGGTGTAATGCTTTAAGGTTATAGGATTATTTTGGTGTTGCTTTGAACTAGGATTGATTTAATCCCCACCATTTGGCAACACATTGTAATTTTTACCATGGTCCTTGACTCTTACAAATTCTTTTTGAAACTTTATAAAAAACAATGCCACCAAAAACTGAGGACCAATCTATTAGAATCTCTAAACCCAAAAAAGGGAAAGAGAAGAAATTAACGAAGACAACTCCAAAGGCAGTGAAGGTAAAAGACAAGCCACTTATACAGCCATCTCACTTGTCCCAAACAAGCAAAGGTGAACCAATTCCTCTGAGGTATTGGATCTTGCCAACCATTGATGAGTTGCTTAGAGGTATATCTGATGAAGAGGAGAAAGATGTCATAAGTATGCAGAAGAGTCAAGAGGGCATGATGATCCTCTGGTCCGAAAAATCCCACTTCTGGAAAGACAAGTGATGATGGATGAGCTGAACGAGGAGACTTATGTCGACCAGACCTTTGACGATAATCCTCACTAGTTAAGGTACCAATTTCACCAAACTTTTTACATACTTTATTTTTCCTTTTTCATTTTTTCTTTTGTTGTTTTGGTCTCTCTTTCTTGTCTTTAATTTCTCACCGAGATGGTGAGAATTAAGTTCAGGGGAGAGGGATGCTTGTTTACTAATTCCCATTTGAGTTGTTTTGTTTTCCATTTTCTTGAGTCTTTGTTGTATTTGCATTTTACATGAAATTTTTCGAAAAATACAAAAATAAGCATCTAGTTGCATTGGCATTGTGTCTAAGATTGAGTCTTTAGAAGCATCTAGGTTTTCATCATTATTTTTATATTCGGTTTTAGGACTTTTCTTGCTTAAGGTGAGCAATCTTGTTAGGTTGTCGGTTAGTAACCATTGTGAGTTCTTTGAATCAAAGTTGTGCCCTTTGGAATAGATTATTCACCTGGAATTTCTATGCTTGTGCTATGTCTTGAGAGAACTTGAATTGATTTCTTTAATTGAACTTAATTTGCTTCTTCAAGCCTTGAGATGCATTGAATGCTTTCCTTCTTTGAGCTTAGCGTGGCAAATAACTAAGGTGACATTTCTTGCAAATACAACTTATTCAATGATGCCTAAAGTGAGCGGGAAATGTGCGCAAACCCGTACATTTTTTGTGTCTCACCGAAAAAGCTGAGATCAAGGACGTGAAGCAACCCTCTTAAGTTTGTGGATCCTCAAAAAGGATATGAAGCAGACCTCTGATCAGTTCTCGATCCTTAAGACTATGAGTTTGTGCTAAAACTGAACCAATAAAAGAAAAGATAATTGTGCTAAATTGAATCAAGTCTTGCTAAGTTCAAAGAGGTTGAATCATATGTTCATTTGATCTCAAATCCCTTTAGAAGCCTTCACCATTAGAAATAAGGAATCAATTCAAGAGCCTAGAAATTGGTTTAGGGTGTAGGATATTTCGGGATTGGATGCTAAGTGATATGATTACATTGTGGTCCTTCTAAGAAGATGGGGGTTTACATGTGGATTACAGCCGTAGCTTGATAAGTTTTTTGTTTTTAGGTAAGGAATTCCCTTCCGTGTTTTCAAACCTCTTCTTTCAATCTTGTATTGTTTGCTTGAGAACAAGCAAAAGGCAAGTCCAGGGGATTTGATATACATATATATTATGGTATTTTTCGTTATGATTTTCCATCATTCTCATTCATGTAGATTACATTTAGTTCAATTTTAGATCATATTGTGTAGAGTTCATGCGTTAGAATTCTTAGATCATACATTTGCATATTTTCTTCTTTTTGAGTCATTTTTAGGAAATGGAGTTGAACTATGAGGAGTGGAAATTTTGGCTCTGGATGGACAACTTGATCAACCAAACATAGTCGATGGTCCGCTTCACAGTGTATATGGATGATGGAATGCTTGATCGCATGCTTGATGGACGCGGCCCGACGAACAAAAGGAGTGGAACGCTTCAGAACAAGCACCCAGAACACGCGGCCTCGACCAAGAGGTCAACCCTTGGAGTTCGACAAACCATCCCATGAAGAACATCCTATGTGTTCCGACCATCGACCACACGGTCAATGGTGATGGCCTGATCTGAATCGCATGCGAGACAACAAACGGGAACACACTTTCTCGACCCTCGGTTTGACTTGGGCAGGTAGACCTCAGAACGTTGGCTTCAACTTATGCAGAAACTCCTTTGCTCAACCCACGGCCCGACCAGAGATGGTCAATGAAGCTTTGTTCTGCTCAAAACGCCTGTGAACCATTCTCTCGACCAGCGACCTAACAGTACATGCTAGACATAGATCACACGACTTTTCTCTCTAGACATGACTTCTCCGACCTCTAGCCCAATGGTGCCACCTTGAACAGATCCTATTCTACCTAGTTTTTGGTCCGACTCAGTTTGTCTTGGGGCGACCCGAACCACTTCTTAATTTTCTTTAAAACCCTAACCTTAGGTTATAAATAGGATAATTTGATCACAACATTAAGAAAGCAGTCATTGATTAGACTTTAATTTCTCTAAGTTGAGAACAAACTGAGAGAGTTTGAGAGAAAAGATTGGAGACTATTGGACCATCTTATTTGAAGATTATTGAATAATCTCTTATCTATTTCATTATGTTATCATCTTATCATTTATTTTGTTTTTCGTTCGCATCATGTGTGAGTAGTCATTAGGATGGTTGAAGGTTTGGTAGATCTAGGGTTAGGTTATTGATCTTTGATTCTTAGGTTGTTAGATTCCTTTTACGTGTTCTTAATGATATATTCAACTTGATCTTTTGACAATAGATGTTAGGAAATTCATTGCCCGAGAGGTGTTTGATGAAATCCCGAATGACCTATTTTAGAGCTTTTCTTTCCTAGCCATTCAGAGATGATGTTAGGGTGATTAGTGAACTTAATGAACTTGATCTTAATGCTTGTTGATTGATTGGTTTGCTAAATGAGAGTTTAGCTAAATTATTTGATAGACATAGAGGTTAATGGAATGAGAGTGGGTTGATCTAGTTTAGTGATTCATGTTCTAGGCTATGCTTGATTGTACCTTGTTGCATCATTGCTTAATTTCCTTTCCTTGGATCGTTTGCCTTGCCTTAGACCATTCACTTTTTATCATTGTTATTTGCTTGATCATTGTGTTGTTCTACTTGCTTTCATTTGAGTTTGATTTTATTTTGTTTATGTTTGCTTGTGGTTTTATTTGATCTTCCTTGAAGTAGTAGTAATAGTTTCTGATTCTCATGTTTTGATTTCTTTAGTTTAATTAGAGTCTTCATATCCTATTGAGTTGATTCTAGATTCTTTGTGGTTCGAACCTCAAATGTTTCAGTGATAAGTTGTTTGTATTCATTGAATTAATTGCTTGTTGTCATCGCACAAAAGAACAAACATCATTGATTTTGGTTGATAAAACGTACAATCTGGTAAAGTTCGCATATAACATGGTAGATGTTGGTAGATTTAAAAGTACACAAACATTACTAGTTCAAGATTGGACGTTAGCTCTACATGTTTGTGCATTATGTCTGATTCCTTTACATCTAGAACATGTTGTCATTTTCCTTGAGCGTTCTTCCTCCAATGAGCACTCAAACAACCTTTTAAACCGTGAGTTCTTTGGCCTACCCAGTTAGGTACGTACTAAAGTAGGTTTACAAATTTTACTAGCGACATCTTCAGGTATACGAAGCATGACATCTCTTGGCATTATACATTTGGCATACGCATGGTACTCGTAGCTCATATAGTAGTAAGGGTCTGTGAGATCGACCTTCAACATTGCCATGCTTATGTTGCAGCTAAGGTATGCACACAAGAAATTTTATCCAAGTCAAACCTTTTCCAAGAACACGTTTTCTCGGACAGATTTACCAAATGCGAAGATGACGAGCATGTGACAACAACTTGATGCTTATCTATATCTTTCACATTGTACTGCGTGGCTTGGAGAAGTCTATTTTGCATGGAAAAAAACATATACCATAAATTACACTCTTCCAATACGAGAACACACTTGTACCAAAATCTACCACATAGTTATCCAACATCTGCCAATCTCTACTAAACTGTACTACATTGTTGTTGAAGCTCCGCAAAACTCGACTACACTGTTATATAAACTCTACCAAACTCTACTAAACTCTGCCATAAAACATTCATAACTCTACCAAACTCTACTAAACTCTACCATAAAGCATTCATAACTCTACCAAACTCTACTAAACTCTGCCATGCCATACCTTTAGATGTTTTTCAATAGCTGTAGTGAGAATGATCGTTGTTGCCCCTGCCTTTGCCCTCCTCTTCACGAACCACCTTGTTAACATTGCTTGAATGGCTCCTATAAGCTGCACAATAGGGAAAGTTCTCGCTTCAAATATACACGACTCCACAACCGAACATCCACCCTTAGCAAATATTCATAAAGCCTTCGATCTACTCTCTTTAATTGGATAAAGATGGCATTAAACTTTTCAAGCCTATATGCAGTTGTAGCTTTCTTAAACAGCTTATAAGACTATCTTCCTCTGAATTTGGACGTAGATGATAAGTGCAAATCCCCGAGCTGAGAGTGGATACGCTTTTGTTATTGTTTTGGCTATTAATCTATGCCTATCTAAAATGATGGCCAATTCTTGATCATAAGGAATAACGCGGTTGAGTTGTCTAAAAAAACATTCCCAAGACTCATCATTTTTGGTATCAACCACACCAAAAGCCATATGGAAAATGTTGAAATATTCGTCTTGCATTGTGATTGTTAGAAGAATCCCTTTATATTTTCCTTGTAAAAATGTTCCATCAACAACAACAACCTTTCTTATATACAAAAATCCTCTCATGGTTGCATCAAATGCAATGAATAGAAACTTGAACCTATCATCTCCATCTACTTCCACCTTAATAAATGTTCCCGGATTTGCTTGTCTAATCATATACAAATACGACATACGTTCTTCTAAACTATTCTCTGCAGTTTCAGTTACTAGAGCCTAGCTTCCTTTAAAGTATGTTGTGCCTTCCAATACTTCAGCTGCACAAAATTCAACAAAGAGTCAAAATATATAACTAACTCTACCAAACTCTACCAAAGTCTTCCACAGTCTACTAAAGTCTACCAAACTCTTCCAAAGTCTATCAAAGTTTACCAAAGTCTAGAAGATAATTCTATCAAACTCCTCCAAAATCTATCAAAGTCTACCATGTGCTATTATGACTCTGCCAAAATCTACTATGAAGGAACTCTACCTTTAAACCAAAGCGTTTATTCAGTGATTCAACAACATGAGAAGGAAGAACAAAAGACCCAACACCACCAACAAAATCCAAGTATAAATGACCAAGAACATCGGGCATTACATGACGTGCCCAAGATGACCTCTTTGTAACAGAGGCAGTTTGTTCTCCACAGTAGATCCAGATATAGAAACACTGACTCTCAATGTGACAGGAAGCACAGACTCTCCAAGCGTAGTTTGGAAACATCTCACCAGCAATAAAATCTTCGATGAAGAGAGGACATCAAAGTCAAACCTATGTAAAACCAAATATGTCTTTAACCTTGTCTCAAGATCGCCTTTTGTGGGATAAATTTATCCAAAAACTAATTGAATTGAACTTAGTTTGATGTCTGAATACTCATCTTTAAATGTCGAATCTCTCTGCATAGGAGGTAGATTTTTCCTATCTTCTTCTTTACTTTTCCTCTGAACACGGATATACTCCTCATCACCAAAGCTTGCACCATCTAGATCCTCGCAGTAGTCAAATCTCATTTCTGCTTGTGCATCTTCTTCAACATAGTCAATGTGTTCCTCTTCTTGTTTGACAGTTGGCCTAGCTCTACCATACTGTGAAGATAATATACCAAATGTAGACTCAAATTTATCAAAGGACAGCTGGCATTTAGGCTCAAATCTTTTACCTTCTTCGACAGCTACATGAGATCTCCTTGATATCTCCACAAAAAGATGGATTGCCTCTTTTGGAAATTGTTGGACATACCCACTCAATTGCCTCTCGTTGGCCATGGAGATATGAGGTGTATCTTGTGGTAGTCTGTGCATGAGTTTATTTGATATGTAACTCAATTTTACCTAATAGATCTATTGATTTAGATCACAATCTCATGAACCATTCGCACAAACTCATCATAATGTACATCTTCACTCACTTCCAGAATTCTACAATCAAGAGAAGTATTCACTAAAAAAGGAATAATTTTGGTCGAATTTCAAATTTCCACAAACTAAGATGATTTGATTCATAGCTTGATAACAAAAAAACAAGGTCAAAAGATAGGAAATAAGCTCAAGCAACAATGGTGATTTATTGCTTCAAATGTACGGCTGCAATAAGTGTGCGAGGAAAAGGTAGGTGATCTAATAATTGAGGGGTAAACTCATCATTCTACCAACTATGTTAAATGAAAGAACGCTACCAAACTCTAGCACACTATCAAATATAACTTTACCAAAATCTGCTATACTATGTACAAAATCTATCAAACTCTGCCAAACTATTGTTGCTAACTCTACTAAAGTCTGCCACATGACATTACTAACTCTGTCAAAATCTATTACAAAGGGTCCAACGCCTACTAAACTCTATCAATTCTACCAAACTGAAAAGTTTTGTCTCCTCACCTTATACACTTTGTCCCCAGTATTACAACTTGCTACAAACCTAGAGGTTAGTTTGGAATTCTTTGAAAGTGTTTGGTGGAGTTAGATAATAGTAAGGTAGATTTTGGTAGAGTTTGGTAGATCTTGGTAAACCTTGTGCCGACGTGGCACTTTCTTTGGTAGATTTAGGAGTGTGGAGCGGGTTGATGGATACTTTTCATTAATGACATTTTTGTTATTATGTTTTTGTTTACATATTTTTAGCAAAACGGTATCTTAGAATTTAATAGAAGTATTTGAGTAATTATGAATTAATATGAGTTATTTGAGTAATTAGAATACTCTAGCTAATCACTCTTTATTCATTACGTTATATCTTTCAATATAATTATGCATAATATTCACATCTTCTAAAAATAGTTTGTGTGGAAAGTTGGCTTGTTATATCCCCTACTGCTAACACAAGATTGGCTCGTTGACGAATCCAATTAAACATATTGTAATACATAGTAGAGATTACTTATTCGGCACATGGCACGATCTCACCCTCTCGAGTAAATGATGGTGTGCTCTTATTGAAAGACTCCAACATTGAACTAATTTAGTATATTAAGGTCTAAATATTCTAGATCTTATTGAAAATTTTGACCAACCAAAACTTGTGTTCAAACATCCAAATTAGTATCCAGGTATAGGGAGTCGTCACGTTTGTTTTTGTTGTTTTTGAACCACGGTTCTAGGATACGACTTTCCAACCAACTATATAATCCAAAACCGATCTTATTAAACCATCTATTTTTTTTGTTTTTTGTGTTTCAAGCCATCTAATTCGTGTTTGTAAACTTTTGTTTTAGGAGGGGGCAATTTCAAGAAGGTTGTGTCCTTTATCTTTTTAGGGTTTTGTGCATAAAAAACCATATTTTACAATTTATTTGTTTAAGTAAAACTAGGATTAAGACCAGCATTATCGATGGGTTTTAAAGGGTTTCTTAGTGTTAAAATTGATTAAAATTAATTGTAAAAGAAATTAAAAACGTAAGGATTGGTTCTTAATCAAGAAACGTTTTTCGTTTTAAGAAACGATAACGTGTCGTTTTCTCATTGGTCTTGAAAAAAATATAAAAAGAGCAAAAAAAAAACAGAAACGCGTTGATCTCATTTTTTTTCTCTCTCTTTTTTGTCTGTCTCTCATCTCTCTATGTATCAAACGCGATGAAGGAGAACGATAACGTGGAAAAGGGTCGAATCAAAGGGATCACCGGCTTGTATCACCGGCCGTGGATAGCGATGCCGTCATCTTACAATCTCCACCGTGTGCGGTTTTTTCCGGCGCATTTAGAGCAAATCCCGCGTGGATATTATCAAAATCGGGAGACAACGATCGTTTGCGGAGTCAAAATCAGAGCCATTGAAGTCGAATCAAGTTGTTATTAGGTAAATCTTTAGTTTCTATTAGTTTCTTTCGATTTAATTTTGAAATTAGGTTTAAGGTTTCCACGCCCCTTTAAGACTCCAAAAATTTGACAAATTCTCTTTTCTTAGGTTGGAAATTAGGGTTTCTAGATTTGGGGAAAAGTGTTAATTCGTTGTTAAACCTCAAATTAGGGTAATTAGAAGCATGTTTGAGTACTAAATTGCTGTTAACTCATGACTGATGGATGGATTCGTCATTGGTGAATTGTTTGTGATGAATTTGTGTGTATCATGAATCGACGGATGGATTTGTGTTTATGATGGATTTGTGTATGATGAATTGGTTATGATGAATGGTTTATGGTCAATCAAACTTCTCTAACTCTGTTTATAATCAAAAATGTAGCTGAACAATCTAAAAGTCTGTATGTCGAGGAGTGGAAGCATATGAGAGAAACAGAAGAGGCACTAAATAAAGCTATAAAAGAACTTGACAAGACGAGATCAGAATTCGAGATCCGAATAGAGAAATCTA
>OVBA01005826.1:5908-18685 GCA_900406435.1 Lepidium aucheri
CGACCGATAGAGCAGAAGATGTCAGGAACTCCTTCGACTGCATAAGTTGGGGCCACTCCACCATTGTTGTATCTTCTAGTAGCTCTTTTTTGTGTGTGAACGGTGGGTGCAAAGTAGTACGATGTGAAGTTAGAGGTTTCTTCAGTCAGACTACTAGCGACAATTGACCCTTCCACTTTTGCCAGGTTCTTCGCTTTGCCTTTCAAATTTTTCATAAACCGCTCAAATGGGTACATCCATCAAAAGTGAACGGACCAGCAAGTAACGCTTCATGAGCAAGGTGAACTGGGAGATGTTCCATAACATCAAAGAATGAAGGAGGAAATATCTTCTCTAAATTGCACAACAAGATCGGAATACTCCCCGAAAGTTGTTCTAAACCTTCTTCTGTGAGTGTTCGTGCACTTAGATCTCGGAAAAAGGCCCAAATACATATAATAGCAGATCACATATATATAAAGTACTATACACAAAGTATTTAATTTATTAAATTATTACTTGCAAGTGTTTCATGTACATTTTTTGGAAGTAACTTGGCCAAAGAAAATGGTAATAACCGCTGCAGGAACACATGACAGTCATGACTCTTCTTCCCTGTACACTTTTGCCCTTGGTCAACACATCTGGATAGATTCGAAACATATCCATTAGGAAACTTCACTTCTGATGAGACCCAATTAAATAACGCTTTTTTTGCTTCTTCTGACAACCTAAATATGGGAACAGGAATTTTTCAATCATTTTTCACATGCAACTCACTTCTAGCACAAACAGCTGGCAAGTCTAACCGTGAATTTTTGTTATCTTTACTCCTTCCTACTCCGTTCAGTATTGTGTGGATGAAATTCTCAAAAAAGTTCTTCTCGATATGCATCACATCCAAAATGTGTCGAATATTCAAATCTTTTCAGTATGCCAGCTCCCAAAGTATACTCTTTTTGTGTCAGTGTTGATGTTGTCCATAATAATCCGGCATAGTACTTGGAACATGCCAATTACCCCCTTGGGGAACGGTTTTCAGAGTACTATAGTAATCAATTTCTGCTTCAATTTGTTCCCCGGATATATATGGTGGTGGGGGATCCAGTACCTCACTTTACTGCTGAATAGGTCGTATTTTGTCTGTACGGATGGTTCAATGGAAGAAACCGGCGATGACAATCAAACTAACACGTCTTCCTCCCATGCTTCAGTTGAAATGCATTTGTCCTACCACGGCAATAAGGACATACCAATCTCCCATGTGTTGTCCACCCTGATAACATTATGTACGCAGGGAAATCACTTATTGTCCAAATAAGCACTGCCTTCATTGTAATTTTTTTTGGGATGAGCAATCGTATGCTCGAACACCATTACTCCTTAACTTTTTTAGCTCGTGAATCAGAGGTTGCAGAAATACATCTAGTAAGAGCTTTGGATGCTTAGGACCTGGAAGTAGAATACATAGGAATAGAAATTCTTTTTCCATGCACATCCCCGGGGGAAGGTTATAAGGCGTAAGGATTACTGGCCTTAAAGAATATTGTCTACCAGACATTCTAAACGGACTAAAACCATCAGTGCATAGAGCAAGATAAACATTCCTGATATTCCTAGCAAAATCTTTGAATACCGTATTGAAGTGTTTCCACGCCTTCGCATCTGAAGGATGATTGATCTCTCCATCCATCTGTGAATGCTCTGCATGCCATCTCATTACAACTATTTTCTTTTCAGACTGATATAATCTCTTCAACCTGTCTGTTATTGGTAAGTTCAACATCTGCTGATAGGGTACCTTCTTCCGCCCACGTCCTTGTGGCTTATATTTGGGTTTCTTACAGAATTGACATTCCTGTAACTGATCATCATTTTTCCAATAGATCATACAATTATCGATGCAAACATCTATCACCTTCCAAGGTAACCCAAGACTAAACACCAATTTCTGAATCTCGTAATATGATTCACCACACACATTGTCTTCTGGCAAATACTATTTCAATAAGTCAGTCCACATATTCATGCATGACTGAAATAATTTTTTTTTTAACAAAAGAGAAGCTTTCATTAAGGTAAAAGTTCCAACGAATATAGAACATTCGTTGGTGATTAAACCAAAGGAAACACCTTATGGTTTGAAAACTAACAAAAGTTCATGAGCAACAATCCGAAAATGCAAGTAATTAACCAAAAGTAGAACAAACATCAAAATACTTTATACTAATAGTAAGAGTTGAGAAACGAAAGCTTATGTAGTACATGGCGGATTTTAGTTGCTTCCTAGAAAGACCGTAGTGTTTTGGCTCGTGGTTCATCCTCCTCATCTGGATACCTTCTTTGTTTTGTTTCTCTGTTGATCAGGAAAGCGACTTCATCTTGATCCGAGAATGTTTCCAAGTCGAGTTCCATTGCTGCAGTGAAACGTGTAAAATCTTCATTATTAAGCCGTATGTCCCTCATTGTTTCCCATAGAGCTAGGAAATTATCCATAGTTCGAGCTGTAGGCTGAGCATTAACCCTTGAGTTAAAAACCTGAGGGGTTGGCGTGGTGATGGTAGCTTCATATTGTTGACAATCCATCTGTGAGAGAACCGCTGATGAGGAGTCTCTATGCTCATCTAAACCTTCTTCCTCAATTAAATAATTAGCTGGGGAGGGAACATAAGAGCACATACTAGTTTCATGAGTCAACTTCTGACAGTTTAAGCAGAAGTTAGTGATTCCTTCGTAATGGAAGAAAACGTGTAGCCTTTCTCCATTTTGAAATCTTATAGCTTAAAGAACTTTAGCCTAGCGAAAGGATTTATACTTATCTTTGCTCTAATGGTATTGGCCCTTGTAACGGAGTGATTTTGGACATCTATTTCAATAACTTCTCCAACTGCCCTTGCAATTAGCCTTGTAGTCATTGGAGATGCATACTGCAATGGTAGGTCATGGATCTGTATCCACACAGGTAGCGAGCGGAAGTAGAGGCTTGAGTCTATTGGTTCCCATCGCTGAATCAACACTATCCACCCATTGTAAGACAGAGGCTAACGACGTAGGACTGAGATTAGATCCGTTTCTGATGTGAAGATGAATTGAACATAGTCATGATCAATGATCCTACCATGCACTCTTGTCTCCATACGCCAAGCTCTTGGAAAATCCAGAGCCATTTCCACCAGATCTTGTTGTGCGTAGTTCATAGGGCAAGCCACCAAACTTAGTCTACTCATCTCTTCTGTGCTGTAATAAGCGTAGTACAAAATGTAAACATCATCGTCTCTTCGCCCTAAATGGAAATGTTCCGTAGCTAACCAAAAGTTATCAACCATCTTTCTTGCTAAGAGCTTTGTATGTAAACGAAGAGAATAATATAACTTCTCAGCTTGTTCTTGTATATAAAGTAGAACTCGATGAAGGAGGTGTCTTCCTTCTCATTGCACATTTGTCCGCATGAAAGGAATCTCGAAACATGTGCGTTATCAGCCAGTGGATGTCCTCCATGTGTTCTGAAGAGCCGCCTAAATCTTTTTGTTTGTCTGAACAGGGATTTCGTTGTTGGTGAGAGAAGGTTTTTGATTGGGCCAATCGACAAGAGCTGCCACCTGGTTTAGTATGAAGTAGGGAGTATGTTGAGATAGAAAGTAGGCAATGATTGGATTTTGGGGCGTGAAATAGGTTAAAAAGGTGGTAGCGTGTATGAGTGGGGAAAGAGTTGAAGGTATCGAGAGAGGGTTTTCGAAAGGAACAAAATAATCATTAGGGGTCCAAAGATTTGGGCTTATCATTGGTAATAAATATGGTTAATGATGTCATAAGACCCATTAATACTTAATTAAGACATCCAAGATCCGCATGAGGGGAGAGCTAAAAACTCGAAACTTGCATGAGAAGTAAACTTACAGGAAGCCTTTGGCGGATGAAATTAGAGCAGCCTGGGCCGAGTGAAATTTACTGGAGGGTTATATTGTCCAAGCCAACCTGGAATATCTCTACCAACATAGTCTTGGAAGCGACAATCTTGAATCACATTGTTAGCTATGAGGTATTGCCAGGAGTCTGTTTGTTTGTGTATGAGGTTGAAATGTAAACCTGAAATTTGGTCCTTGAGTATATTAATACTCTGCAACTGATGATAGAACCTTGGCCATTTGTGTTGTTGTGTCACACACTCGTATACCCTCTCATCATCTATAAAGATGGTGGTTGGAAAGAATTTTAAATCCAAGACACTTTGCATTGTGCTGATTAGCCCTTGCAATTGAACTTGTACTTTATTGTCCCAGCTAAGACTGGTTTGCCTAGCATGCCAGGTCTTTAACGTTTCTTTTTCCTGTATAATGTAAGCTCCTCCGTGAAGATTTGTCTGCTTATTGAATTTTGTTTGCCACCACACCTGATATTTACTTCCTCTGTTTTCTATTTGGCTTGGTGCCAGAGTCAGTAAGCTTGTGTTTCTCTCAAATGATTCCTTTTTATCCTTTTGCTGCAACCACATCTTTGCTTCCTTATTTGCTTCATGAAGGTTAATGATTTGATTTGGCTGTGTCTTCTCCAATACTATAAGATTTCTCTCCTCCAAATACACCAGAGAACCCATGGAAAGCTGTGACAAATGTCCCTTGAGACCATTAACTGAGCCTCAAGCTGAATTAGGTGTATAATGTTACCTTCTAGAGAATTATTTATGAATCCTCTCTCTGGTTCTGGAATGTTTGATAGTCTCCACAGTTGTCTAGCTGTATGACATTCAAAAAGCATGTGATGTATTGTTTCCTTTGCTACTTTACATATCTGGCATATTGGCGAATCAGTTATTCTTCTGTGGTGGAGAAGCAATTGAACCGGTAATGCATCTGATAAAGTTTTCCATATGAAGATTTTAATCTTGGAAGGGGCTTTTATTTTCCATATTTTACCTTTGAGTATGGTTTTGTAGTTACTCTGCTCTGGCCTTCGCAAGCATCCATAGTTTGTCAAATTAGTCATCAGCCAATATCCACTTTTGACTGAATAATCCCCTGATAAGTTATATCCCTATATCCAGGCATCAGGCTTATTCAATGCCGGACTAATCTTCATCACTTTTGGAATATCTAGTGAATGTATTGTATTGTGTAGTGCTTCCAGGTTCCATCCATTGTGATTTAATAACTCACTAACTTTGAGATTAACATTCAGTCTTGATTCCTTACTGATCGGAGGCCTTGGTGATGTGTCCATGATCCATTTTGTAGTCCATACGAATGTATCCCTGCCATTACCGATTTGTCTAATTAGACCTTTGATAAGGAGGTCTCTACCTCTCTATATACTTCTCCAACCATAGGAGGGTCTGATTCCTGAAGAAGCTTCAAGAAAACTCTGACTTGTGAAGTAGATGGACTTATACAGTCTGGCTAGTAGAGAGGATAGTCTAGTTAAAATACGCCGTGCTTGTTTAGCCAAGAGTGCAACATTAAAAGTCTCAAAGTCTCTTATACCCAATCCACCTTGAGATTTAGTTTGTTGTATCTTCTGCCATGAGAGCCATGGAATTTTCTTCTTATATGCCTCCTGATTCCACTAGTAATCTCTTGTGATTTTAGTCAATTGTTTACATTGAGTTTTAGTAAGCAAAAAGCAGGACATAGCATATATGGGAAGAGCCATAGCAACCGTCTTGAGCATTACTTCTTTACCACCTGCAGTGAGTGATTTAGCATACCATGAGGATGTTTTAGCTTTTAGCTTACGTGTTATGAAACTTAGAGCATTGGCTTTGGATCCTATGAAAGAGTCTGGAAGACCTAGGTATTTTTCCACGCCATTTGCTGACGTGATACCCAAGATTTCTTTGATTCCCTGTTTTCTGGAATTTGGCAGCTTACCAAAAGTTATCGCCGATTTATCAAAATTTATCCTTTGTCCTGAGACATCTGCATATTCCTGAATTAGTTCTTTTAGTATTTTGGCTTCTCGATAATTTGCTTTACAAGCAAATAAACCGTCATCAGCGTATAACAGATGGCTGATTGTTGGTCCTTTAGAGTGGAATTGAATCCCCGTAAGTTTTCCTTGCAACGTAAGTGACTCGATTTTCCTTGTTAGAGCTTCCGTACAGAGTATATATAAGTATGGTGAAAGCGGATCTCCTTGTCTGATGTGTCTCTGTGGATGAACCAAACCATGTGCTTGTCCATTAATTAAGATGAAATAAGTCACCGATGTTATACAACTCATGACAAGGTGGATCCATTTTGGATCAAAGCCAAGATTACTTAGCACATCTCTGATAAAATCCCATTCGAGCCTATCATATGCTTTCGAAATGTCTATTTTAATCAGCATATGTGATCCTTTTCCTTTTCTGTTAGTGTTGATATGATGAACCAATTCGTGAGCAATTAGTATGTTATCAGTGATTAGTTTCCCTGGCGTGAATGCTCCTTGTGAGGGTGAAATAATGTCTTGTAGCATTGGTTGAATCCTCGGAGTGATGATCATGGAAACTATTTTATACATAACAGAACACAGGCTGATTGGACGATAATCACTCATTTGGGTAGCATTTTTCCTTTTTGGTATTAAACTGATGTAGGTATAATTCCAGTCTTCTGGTATGATTCCTGTGTCAAAGACCTCCAAAACTTCTTTTGTTAGTTGTTGTCCAATGATATGCCAAAATCTCCGGAAGAAAGTGCCAGTCAAACCATATGGCCCCGGAGCACTATCTTGTTTGATGCTAAATATAGCTGCTTTGATCTCTTCCTCCGTGAGTGGTTCCATAAGTTTTGCATTCATTTCTGGTTTGATTTTTGGTTGAATAAAGCTGAGAAATTCTCTGTTATGTTGTTGACTCTGCGAGGAGAATAAGTCTTTGAAATAGTTTGCCGCAATTTCCCCTTTAGATCCTTCCAAGTAATATTTGTGGCCGTCACTATCTTGAATATAAGTGATCTGATTTCTTAACCGTCTTTTATTCACCCATGTATGAAAAAATTTCGTGCTTGCATCCCCATCTCTGATCCACTTTTCTTTTGTTTTATGTTTCCAAAATTCCTCCTCTAGCTGAATTTGCACCAACATTTCTGATTTCAGCTTACTGATCGTAGTGGTATCAGGAAAACGTTTACTTACCTCTTGTTCCAGTAGTTTATTGAGGTGATCAATATTATGAGCAGAGTTAAGTCGTTTGTGTTTCTTCCAATGTGTAATGTCCTATTTGCATTTCCTAATTCTGCCTGAGATATCTAGGTTGGGATTTGCGTTCCAGCTGTTGTGAATCAGATCTAAAAAACCTTTTATGTTTACTCCATCTGTTATCAAAAAAGAATCTTTTTGTGAAAGTGTATGCTTCAGCAGCGAAATTCACCAAAACTGGTTGATGATCTGAGCCCCATGTATCCATATAAGTCGAGTTAGTTTGCGGAAACAAACATTTAAGGCTTTAGTTTCCATATGCTTTATCAAGTCTGATTTGGATCCATTGACCACCTCTGATTCCCATCCATGAGTATATAGGACCTGAACTCATCACTTCCTCCATATCACAAACTCTGAGGAGATCCTTAAAGGGCTGCATAGACCAGTTTGGTCTCACCGAACCACCTAGTTTTTGTTTATTATCTTGTATTTCATTGAAGTCCCCAACCATCATCCATGCAGACTTTCTATTGGAATTGATAACCTTTAATTGATTCCACACTTTCTGCCGTTGCTGAGGCATTGGATGGCCATAAACAAAAGATACATATATGTTATGTTTGCCCAGTCTTAACTTAGTGTCTATAATATTAAGGTTTCCTTGTAGTATAACTAGATCTTCTGTGTGTTTCCAAAATAGAGCTAATCCCCCACTTAGACCTTCTGGTTCAATAGTGAAAAGGTTTGAATATCCTAACCATTCTTTCATTTTAGTTATATATGGTAACGTGTTTTCGGTCTCCATGAGGAATAAGTAGTCTGGAAATAAGGATCTCCTTATTTCTTTAAGTCTTCGAACTGTCAGGGTACTCCTCAACCCCTGACAGTTCCAGCTCAATATACTCATGACTCCTTGGGTGACTTAAGGATAGTCACCATACTTTTCTTTGTTGTTTCAATGGATTGGAATTGGTAGTCCTGTGGGTCCTCAGAAATCTTACGTTTCTTGTTTATATCTCTGGCATATGTGTGAAGCTCTTTAGTTGATTCCTTATCTTGCAGTTTAACTTCTTTACTTCCCATCGTGTAGTCCATTTCCTGAACCCTTTTAGATTGACTTTTGTTAGTATGGAAAGTGGAAGTTTTTTGAGCTATTTCACAGTCTTCTCTGGCTATGCGAGGGTGTGAGAAATAGAATGGATCATGCTCCTGCTGAGTCTTATTGTCTCTTGACTTGTGGGATTCCATATTTCTTAGGTTGGTTGGTGTTGTAGAAAGAGGCATATGATATTCTTGTTGTCCACTTTAACTATTCGTTGATCCTTGAATCACTTGTTGTGTTTTGGAAGCAGCTGTTTGAGCTGGTGCTAAACTGTTTTGTGTCATTTTAGAGGAGCTCGGCTCTGTTTCTTTTTGGTTTGGGGATCATGGTGGAGATGAAATCTCTAGCCATGGACATTGGCTACGGTCATGTGTAAGTCTAAAACAGAAATAACACGATTTCTTAACCCTTTCAAACTCCATGGGTACCTTAAGCACCTTCCCATCTGGGAACCTGAAGGATCTATTTGGGCGTAGCAGAGCACTTAAATCCTACATGATATGTACCCTTGTGAAGGCGTGTAAGGAGGTTCTATTTTCATCATAATCAACTTCCATTACATCTCCATATGTACTCCCAATAGCCTTGAAGAGATCCATTGTACGATGATGAAAGGGAATGTTAAAGATCCTTATCCATAACGGGATCTTAGTGATTGTTCCATCCTCTTGCATGTCTTTTTAGAGCAAACAGCAACTCCCCAATCCTCAAAGTTCCATAGACCAAATCGAGTTATAGCTGATAAAGATTCTTCAGAGGGAAATGAAAATTGAAAGTGATCATTGGAAATTACCGCCCCCACAATCTTTGTATAGATTTTCCAAATTCCGGGAAGGGTAAGCATGGCTTTGGCCATGTTCTGTTTTTTTGGATTGAGGAGTCTCGCAACTAATAGGCAACTCTGCTCTTGTTCATTAACATAGTTTCCTGTTTGAGGAAGATTGACTGGTTCATCATCAAGTTGTAAAGAGGTGAAAGCTTCATGAATGTTTGATTGCATGTTGGATGGTGATTGTAGAATTCTGCTTCCTATGTTCTTCACACGGATAATCTTTTTGCTGTTGCTCTGTTTGATTTTGAGTAGTAGCTTGGTAATTCCTTTTGGCTTTGATCTTAGGCGTACTCGTGATGTTTAATCTTAGTGTGGATCTAACATGCAAGGTGTTGTAGATCCGAATCGCAGTGATTGATGAAATTTTGAACCTTATTACCGAAAGTTATCTTGTGGTTGCAAGTCAATTATCCGGAAATCAGAGTGTAAAGATGAAAAACGAGGTGATGTTAAGGAGTTGAGAAATTAATTTAATGTATCCACCGAGTATAACCAGCAACCTTGTTGGATCTGGTAGTTAATTCTGCCTCTCTTTCTAGACTAGAGAGCAGAAGATGAGTTTCCCAATTCTCATGTGCTTGAGGATTGTGTTTTTTGACTAAGATAAATTATATTCTGATTTAATGTTCATCATCCTAACTGCGATTGATAATTTAGATAGGCCTTCTCTACATCCCTCGTAGATAGGCTGGTTTGCAGCATCTAACATGTCATAAAACTTTTTTGCATATAAGTTAGGTGCTTCAGCAACTACTGCTCGTTCAGTATTAGTTTCCTAAAATGCATCTGTGACCATCTCATACATCCTATCATGCTCTACAACCCTATGAATCTCATTATGGTTTCCAACATCATGCAAATTGCTCGATTCAGCTAGATTATCTCCAATATTATTATAATTACTACTACTAGCTTCATCATTCCCACCACCACTATAACCTTCCCCGTGATGAAACCAAATGTAATAATGCAGTGTAAACCCTCTATTTAATAAATGATTCCATACAGTTTTAGTTCGGGCAAATTTTATATTCTTGCACTTCCGACAAGGACAGAACATCTTACCCGATTCAAACGTAAGTTCGGTTTGACTGGCTTGGTGCATGAATATTCCTAGCTTGTTCATATACTCGTTTGTCACCATTTTGGTAGCATCTCTATGCATATACATCCACTTCCGTAGCTCAAATATATCACCACCAGAAGACTTTTTTTCAAAAAAAAATTCCCGTTTTTTTTGTGTTGTTTTGGTTTGTGACTCATGAGAAGAGATCTACACCTTATATAGGCAAAAATTTACCAATGATTTTCTAACACCAAAACAGATACGAATAATTAACAACGTATGTACCTAACTACAAATATCTAATTTCAAATTTTGTCTTTATATCATTGTAAACATTTTTTGTTGTAATCATGTTGCAATTCAGGGATAATTTTACAAGGAAACCTTATATTTTGAGACATTTTTACAATGAATATTAAATTTGTAATTTCAACCAATCATTTGTATGTGGAAAACGTGTTTACAAAATTTTTAAGTTCGTCTTTAAATCGTTGTAAACAATATTCATTGTAAATTCATTGCATATTACGGACGTTTTTACAATAAATTATATCAAACATGTTAATATGTTGTACATTCATCGTAAACAATAGTCGTTGTAAATTCATTGCATTTTAGGGACAGTTTTACAACGAAATTTATCAAACATGTTAATACGTTGTACATTCATTGTAAATTGCCTACAGTTTTACAACAAAAATTTGCATTGTAAAGTTACAACGCTATTACAAGAAAACAATTTTTTGTCGTAATAGCATTGGAAAACCGGTCCCTAAACTCTATCGTCCCTAAAACGTTGTAAACATGCGTTGCTAACTTAATGTTTTGTTGTAGTGTATTTGTCACTCTATCAAATAACCTAGAGATCCTAACTATTGTTGGTTCCAGATTCTAGATAGGTTATAACAAGTAGGCTTAATTATCCACAATTAATCCTAACAATCAACTATCGTTGGTTAGATTCAATTGCTCATCAAACGATCAACGGTTGAGCGTATCTCTCACTGTAGAGCCAACTGATCAATCCATGAGGTGATCGATCGATCAAGGGGTTAATTGATCGATCTCCAATCTTTGCTGAAAACTCCAGAAACTGCTCTGATTCATCCAAAGCCATGCTCTGTGTGCATAATCCGAAATAAACTTGTTTTCTGCTTGAAAAGACTCTAAAATACAGACAATCAATCTGAAAACATGCGAATTATTGAGCTAGAAACCGATAAAAATAAGGTATATCAATTCCCCCATACTTAGCTTATTGCTTGTCCTCAAGCAAAGAAAGAAAAGACTAACAGAAATATGCCACTCAAAAGAACTCTTTCGTCATTAAAACATTGCATATCAATCTCATAGTAAACCACACAATACTTACATGTCAGAATCGAGATCATATTGTACTTCCCTCAAACTTTGACAACTACCCAAGCTGAACTCCAGAATCCATGCAAGTAATCCGAATTCACCATATCGAGTTCCTAAAGCTTCTAAGTGCGGTCTCACCAATGGAACATCGATCAGAGGACATATGAGTTTCTCTTTCAATCTCAAGACAACCTTTTATATGATTCTCTTCCTCTCATTTCACCATATTGCAGCTGATTTTTCCCTACTTTTCTAGGGTATCATTTTTTTCGGCTGGTTCTTTAGTAACTCAAAGAATGTAACAAGAGTAGCTTCATTGGAAATCCCCTTGTTAAGCTAAAATGTTCAAGAATTCGGCACCATCATTGATGGGAATCTCAGACTACCACAATTACATAAACACAAGCAGCGTCATTGGAGAACTTTTACCCTTAGCTTACCACATGCACAACTTGGTGGAATATTTACTTCAGATTAAGCATAACATACCACGAAATTATTAAGAGAGGAGAAACCATACTCACACATGAAAATTTGTCATTGCACTAAGAAGAGAACTCGATCCTAAGTATACCAGCTCCATAGGCGAGAAAATTAAGTCAGGTTAGGTGTGAAGCCAACATGAGATCCCTGGAAAACTGACATAAATATGGGTGGTACTGAAGTAGTGTCAAGCCTCTAGATTTTCCAATAGTCCATTGATCCCAGATAAACAAACATTGATGGTACTTAGTTCATGACATGTAACAATCCTCAAAAATCATAGTTCTAGGCAAATCGGTTCTTAGACATCAAAAAGACAACAATGTAAACAGAAAATGTCTGAAATAATAAAGCTAAAACACACAAAAACAAAAGAGAAAAAGGCGTTAGTCACAGAAAGTATCCTCCCCCAGACTTACTTCACACTGTTCCGGTGTGTAAATAAACCTGAAGAAAGCACGGCTTACACATAAAAAATAAAAATAAACATAAAGATAAATCAAGTTCGAAAAGAAAAATAAAAAGATAATGTAAAGAAAGTGTCATAGAATGACTAGGGACTCTGACTCTGTCGCTCCCTTGGTGGACGTCGATGACATGGTAGGCGATGTTCAAGTGGCTTGTCATCCTCATCATTTGATCCCTCATCAGACCGATGTCCAGCAATGTCAGGTCTCGATGCCTCTGCTCTCCTACCGCTCTCAGGTCTCTCCTCAGCAGGTGTGCTTATACAGAAGGTGATACAACGAGTTTTAACCCTATATCCTACTGCAAGTGCACAATAAACGTAATAGTACTTAGGGGTCGAATTCCACAGAGAACCAAGCTACACTT
>OVBA01005827.1:0-18684 GCA_900406435.1 Lepidium aucheri
CTTATCAAAATGGAAAAACCTGGATCCTCTAGGATACAAAATAAAAAAAAAGGAAAGAATCTCCAAGATAATACGCTTTCGAACTGACTAAACCGCTTCAAAAGCTGGGGGGCTCCTGTTGGTACCAGACCCAAAAGCCTGAAGAGGCCCAATAACAAAGAACAAGGGAAGATGGGCCTCGCCGAGCAGGTGACAAAGCGAGCTTCACAGCGCCCGAGGAGCGAGCACGAGAAGCCGGGAGAGCATAGCCGACCTAGCGAGCAATTGGTACCCGCGGAGCCCGCCCAAAATCAAGGCGGAAATCTCGGAGAATCTTGAGAGGATCTTCTCCAAAACCCTAGAGCAAAAGCCTATAAATAATAGTTCAACACCTAGGAGTAGGGGGAGAAAAAAGGAGAGAAAAGAGTCCTAGAGCTTGAAAGATTACTTTCGCCTTTGTTTGTAATCCGATTTCGTTCTAATAAAGTATTCGATTCGAAGTTCCACAATTCGATAACGAGTGTTGAGTTCTAGCATCAACATCCCTGTTAGAGGTTGGACTATTTGATCCAAACTTTCAAGCTCTGCATAATAAAATTTAGAAACTAAATTGTCCAAATAAAATACAACATTTTGTTTAGCAAACTTTATCGGGTTGTATTGCAATAAAGTAGAATCTGACTCACAGAGATATTAATTGTGACACTAGGTGCTCACGTTGTGGTGCAGACAAAGAGAACATTAACCATGTTCTTTTTTAATGTCCACCAATGATTCAAACTTGGGCATTATCATGTATCCCTTCTGCGACATATATTTTTCCAGGCGAATCTATATGGTACCATCTTGACTATTTGTTCTGGCGAATACCAGATCAATATGAGACCAGATTTTTTACATGGATTATTTGGAACATTTGGAAAACACAAAATGATCATTGCTTCTCAAATCGTGATTCTGTTCCTCATAACATAATTTTTCTGACGGAAGCAGACTTTAAAGAATGGTCTGTGGCTCGAGACGACCTTACGGCCTTCAGAGCATCCTCAGAGTTTCATTCCGCCTTTAATAAGTCTCCATTGGATTTTCCAGCCACATCTAATCAAAGTTTAACAGGCTACAAATGCTTCGTGGATGATTCCTGGAAGAATACAGACCTTCAAACTGGTTTAGATTGGTTATGCTTTCTAGATTCAGTGGAATGAGAGTTTATGGGGCTCGAGAAGTCCATCGGAGTCTTTTTGTCCTTCATTCAGAAATTAAAGCAGTACGGTGGGCAATTGAATCTCTCTTTGGGCTATGCAGGTGGAGGTATCGACAGATTATGAGACGGTTTTGAAGATTCTCAATCGTCAAGAGAAGTTATCGGCTTTCCTCCCCTACTAGGAGGAGTTCTCTAGGCTAAGTTTTTCATTTTTTTATTTTATTCCATGAGCTTTAAATCATAAAGTTGATGTTCTCGTTCGTCGTATAAGAGGGAATGCTTATGATTTATTGTTGTAACTCTTTGCCTTTGTTGGTTTGTTCTAATATAATCTACCATTGACAAAAAAAAAAATTGGTCTAATTGGACTATTTTTTCATTGGCCTATGAAGCTATGTAACATTTTTCTCTTTTTTTTTTTCTTAATATGAAACTTCTTTCACTCATACTTTATATAAAAAATCATTGTTGCTAAAGAAAACAAGAATAATAAGTTTTCGACGAATGAGCTGATAAATATACTAACAATACAACATATTCTTAGTAATTTAGTCCGGTGAAGGGCAGGTTTTAGTACTATTATAACAAGATGTTGGCCATGGATCTAATATGAAAAAAAAAAAACGCAATGAGATTGATTCACAGAGGGGAAAGTCTGCAAACGTAGGTCACGGAAGCACGATGTGACTGTATCATACATATTTTGCATTATAAATTCGGCATCGGAACAAGGATCAAAGAATATCCTTTCCCACCACGTATTTTGACTTCTGCATTTACATCTCATATTCACGATTTTAGCTAAAAACGACAGCACAACTCTCCGTTTAATTATTCTTTTGCAAATCCCATTATTATTA
Organism: Lepidium aucheri; assembly: GCA_900406435.1. Classification (NCBI taxonomy): domain Eukaryota; kingdom Viridiplantae; phylum Streptophyta; class Magnoliopsida; order Brassicales; family Brassicaceae; genus Lepidium; species Lepidium aucheri. The sequence continues at coordinate 2,044 of OVBA01005827.1, forward strand.
AATACCCAACAAAATATTTCTGTCCAATTTCTAAAGTCAACTCCTTTTTTGTTTTTGTTTTACTTTCTGTTTTCCTCTCTTGCTCTGGAACAACAACAATACAATTAAAAACAAAAGCCAATTTGTTTATAAATAAGATAGAGCTTTAGATTTCCATAGAAGAATCACCAAAAGTAGAAACAATCAATCAAGCTAACGAGAATGGAGATTGTAGAAGCGAGTCGTGAAAGTGGGCATGTTGTATGTGGATCATGGATCCGTCGCCCGAAGAAAGTAAACTGGGTTGTTATTGCTAAAGCTGCTAAACGTCGTGGCTCATCTGTTTCTTCTCCAGCTCTCCTTAATATCTTCTCTTACGACCCCATCACTTCCTCTCTCTCCTCCACTCCTTTGGTAATTCTCCTTTCCACCTTTGATTTTTCAAATTAGTCCTTTTTTACCTGTGCAATTCGTGTTCCTAGATTTCCATATCTTACGGGTTTTCCGTTTAATCAAGGATTTCCTTTTTGATTGGGTAATTTGGGTTATTACGTCTCTGAATCAATGGAACATATCTAGGGTTTTACTCTTTTGCGCCGACATACTTTTAAGCTGTAATCTTCTGATATCGATAGAGCAAGACCAAACTCTTCTCTTTAAGTGTTTACTTCTGTCGACTAATGAAACCAAAACGACAACTTTTATTTTATTTCAAAGGCAACACACACGTTTCAAGAGAGCGATGGTGATCCTGTGGCAGTTTCAGTGCATCCTGGTGGAGATTATTTTGTTTGCTCAACCTCCAAAGGTGGTTGCAAGTACGTTTCTGATACAATGCTTCTTATCAATTTCTTGAGTTTGTATTGTAAATGTATGATATCTTCTCCATCTTGGTAGAAATAAACATCAAGTTGTTAAACTAAACATCATATTACTTCTCTTATTACATGAGACTTGTTATACTGTCGTCCACTGTGTATGTTTGCTGATGTAAAGCTTTTTGTAGTGACGCTTGAATTGTTGTGTTGTTAGGTATGGTTAATCTTTTGTTACTCTGCTATTATGTCTATTTCATGCATTTTAGAGAATTAGATTTGACTTCCACCATTTTTGACATTATCTGCCTCATTCTCTACACAAGTAAAAAGATATTATTTGGCTTTCAGGTCCTTTGAGATTGTTGGAGCAGCAACAGGTGTTACGATCTTAGCCAAAGAACTTGTTCCTCTACAAAATGCTGGACTACAGAAGTGTATGGCCTTCAGCTTTGATGGATCTAAATTAGCTGTTGGGGGAGTGGTAAGAAAGGAACAGAAATCTTTTATAGCTTTTTTCTTCCGCTGTTGCAACAATTTTTGTTGTAGCTTACCACAAGCTGTTTACAGGATGGATGTCTCAGAATTATGGCGTGGCCAAACCTGCAAGTAATTTTGGATGAGCCAAAAGCACACAAATCCATCCGAGATATGGATTTTAGGTAATAACCAGAACCTTCTCTCCCATCATATCCTTAGGTATTCTTTTTAATTAAAGTATTATCAAGGTAGTAAAAAGGGTAAAGATATCAAATGATGGTCTGGTGAACATAAATAGAAGTTAATGGAGGTTGTCAAACGAATTCGATTGTATGCATCTCTCTCTGATATCTGCATTTTTTTGTTATAGTCTTGATTCAGAGTATTTAGCCACAACATCAACTGATGGATCAGCTAGAATATGGAAAGCAGAAGATGGTTTTCCTTTGTCTACTTTGGAACGTAGTGGGGTATAAGACTAATGGATCTCTTTCTTTTGATTTGTTGACATCTTTAAGATTCTCTAATATTGGCTTCTGGTATCATCATGTCTGCAGGATGAAACTATTGAATTGTGCCGTTTTTCTAAAGATGGAACAAAACCTTTTCTGTTTTGTGCTGCTCAAAAAGGTATATATTGTCTCGGTTCTTGTCTAAACTATTACGAGAATCACTAGTGTTTTAAATTGATAACATCATTAAACAATTGAAACAGGTAATACGCCTGTGGTCAATGTTTATGAAATTAGTGCATGGAAAAAGCTTGGGTTCAAGAAGCTGTCAAAGAAGAGTGCATCAACGATGGCAGTGAGCTCGGATGGAAAATATATTGCTTTGTGAGTCTTTCGTTCATCCACTGCTGCTTATTACAGTCAGGCTTCTGATTGTAGAAACCGTAAAACCTCATATTTTGCATTTTTTTGTAGGGGTGGCAAAGACGGAGATGTATCTGTTGCCGAAGTTAAGACGATGGAAATCTACCACTACAGTAAGAGGCTACATCTTGGACAGTCCATTGCTTCACTTGAGTTCTGCCCTAATGAAAGGTATGCTAAAATCAGTTGAGAAAGATAATAGTGAATCAAATTCCTAATGTCTCATATTGAGATCTAGATTAACAAGCTTCTAATTGGTTCTTTGTTCACCTGGGGATTAGGGTTATGCTGACAACGTCAAGCGAATGGGGTGAGATGGTGACCAAACTCAGTGTACCAAAGGAGTGGAAAGGTTTGTAGCTGATCCCTCTGTCTCTGCAATCAGAATTGGCACATATATCTTTAACACTCATATCTATTTTTGTTTGATGAGCAGAGTGGCAGATATATCTACTGCTGTTTTGCTTGTTCATGGCATCAGTCGTTCTTGCGTACTTTTTCTTCGAGAACTCAGATTCGTTTTGGAAGATACCAAAGGGGAATCAAAGAAGACCAAAGCTTAGTCTTTTTGGAAATTCACCCACAGCTTCTGAGGATCATAGTAGGTGGAACTTGGACCTATAGAAGCTTATGTAAAGCCATAAATACTTTGTTTCTGTTATGTTTTTCAAAATTTGTTTTGCATTTTTCTCTTCGTCTCTCATTATTCTGATTTTGCCTGACAATTATAACATGTTTGATTATGAATGGAGTCAAATTCTTTTTGCTTAATTTTTCTGATTGACTTTAATCACTTTTGGTGAAAGAAGTTCACAAGTGAAAAGATCTTTTGTGATAACGTCACATGAGTGGTCCCATTGGCTCTCGAAAAAATCACGGAAAAACGGTACCCGAGAAAACGGTCAATTTAATACTGAACTTACACATTTTTGTCGGATTAAATTCGAACTTTTTTCCACTCTAAAAAAAGTACCGAACTCGTTGTTGACTTTGCCAATTTATAATCGTCGTACGTTAAATGCAGTTAGTGATAATAAACGGATTGTTACTTTGACTAGCTAAAACTATTAAAACGGCAGTGTTTTGATAGCAGAGAACCCTAAACCTCATTTTCTCTTCTGTGCCGTTTCTGAAATTTTTTCCTCTGAAATCAAAATCTCTTGATTTCTCTGGTAAACTCAAATCAATTATAAGAAGAAACAGAATATGAAGGCGAAGGAGGAGAAGATGAAATCGTGACTGAAGCTCATGATTCGCGTGAGGCAGAAAGGGAATGTTGGAGGTGGACGTGCTGTCCCCCTGGCCCACTTAGGACCCATCGCATTGGGCCCAGCCGGAGATTGACTGCGCCAATGATTGTTGGCAACATCACTCGCTCGCCACGTCAACGATACATCCAGTAAAAATGGGCCTTGATCGCGACTCCAGGCCCATTTGGTGGTGCTCGGCCCACAAGCCCGGTCAAACCAGTCAGCGATGTACCTGCTGTCCGAGGCCGTACTGTCGGCTCTAGGACAAGCACGGATCGTACCGTGCAGGGTGCGCAGAAGAGGCGTGAAGGAGGAAACCCTAGCCCGGGGAGCTTCTATAAAAAGCTAAGGACTCAACCAGAGGAGGGGGGAAAACCCTAGCTATCAAAGTTAAACCTGTAACCTCGTTTTTGGGCATTCATCCTTGTATCATTCTTAACACTTAATAAACAGAGTTTACTACCTCAAATCTTTCCTCAATCACATCTTGTGCTAGACCTAGTACAAACAGGGAAGACGAAATCGATGAGGATGAAGAAGTAGAGTATGATAGCAAAATCGAAGAGGATGGATCCCTCTGTTTTCATGTCTGTGAGGATTTCATTACTGAAAAATCCATATCCTTACAATCACTTATCTGATCGAGATACCCAGATGCCGAGATGCAGTTATTGTTTGGTGGAAGGATTAAGATCAAACTGCAAGCAATTGATAGATCTGACGGTACCGATATCTTTGAGAGAAAGAGACAGAGAATGGATCGCAAAGCAGAGCAAGTGAAGCTGAAAATAATCCTTAAGCTAAGAGAATCAACCAATTAATCATTTAAATCAAACTATCTTCTTCCTCTACCTTCTCTCGTGTTCTTCCTCTCTTTCTCATTTCTTCTCTTCTTCTTCCTTCTATATTCTCTTCTTCTTCCCTTCTCATCTTCTATTCTCTTAGATAACTTCAGGATTTATCAGCAATCGAGATACCCAGATACAGTTATTGTTTTGGTCTCACCTCGAGATCGAAGGGAGAAATGGTCTTTTCCTTTGGGATTAAGAGGTTTGAACAATTCTCAAGGATAAAAGCTTGACAATAAGAGCTAAAGTAGAAGATGGCAAATTTTTGAATGTCTTTCAAAGAAGCTTCCAATGAGATTGTCGTCTGTTGTTATGTTATTACGCTTGTAAGAATGATTGATGAAGTTCTTTTAAATTTTCAGATGTATATTTGTGAGACTTCAGACTTCTTTTGAATTTTCAAAATTGTATCAGAAAACAATCATTAATAAGGTATGAAACCAGAAAACCTTCCTGTGTTCTCATTTTGATTCTAAGCTTATTCTTTGTTGTTGTTAGAAGAAACAGGTTTCAGATTTTTGTTAGGGTCCGTTTAATCTATTTGGACAAAAAACTAAGATTGACAAATCGCTGAGATTAGTTTAACCCTAATTAACTTTAACTAACGGCAACTAACGGAGATTAACAGATAGTTCAGTTTGACTAACAATGATCATAAATTGGCAAAGTCAACAACAAGTTCAGTATTTTTTTTGGAGTGAGAAGAAATTTGAATTTAATTTGGTAAAAACGTGTAAATTCGGTATTTAATTGACCATTTTCTCCAAAATAAACCGATGCAAAGACATTTATAGACTAAAACATCCAGAAAAAATTGCTTTCTTCTCTCTCCTATTTACAGAGAGTTGAGTATAACCACCGGAGTTTTCTAACTGCCGGTTTCAAGACTACTAAACTAAACAATCATTACTGGAATCCGAGCTGGGGATAAAATCCTTTTTATTGTGTTCTTCACTTCTAAGGTCCTTAAGCTAGAGGAACACAAAGATCTTATCAACAATGCAATCAACACTCACTGAAGCCTTTGACTCTCTCAACCTTGAGGAGGATCCGGTGGATATTCCACCTGTTGGCAACTATGTTAACATGCAAGAACAAAGGTATGTCCTTGTGGGAAGATTGTTGAACCCAAAGAAGCAAAACATGGCAAAAGCCATGATAACGCTACCACAAATCTTGAGAACATATGCGAGAGTAATTGGGACTGTGATCTCGCAGGATCATTTTCAATTTAGGTTTCAATCAGAAGAAGCTTTAACAGCAGTCACTCGATTTGGTCTATGGACTTTTGAAGATTGGGGAGTGGCTGTAAGAGCTAAGCAAGACATGCAAGAGGATCAGACCATTAACAGAATTCCTATCTGGATTCACATGTCAAATATTCCCATCCATCACCATACAATAGATCTGTTTAAAGCCATAAGTAGTACTTTTGGTGATGTTCTAGAGGTTGATTATGATGAAAACAGAACTTCCTTGCATACCTTCATCAGAGTTAAAATTATGTATGATCTCCAAAGTCCACTTAGACCACAACGAGCTTTCAGGTTTCAAGATGTGAAGGTCATTAAAATAACCTTTGAATTCGAGAGAGTGAAAAAATCATGCCACACCTGCTTCAGAATCATACATGATAAAAGGCAATGCCCCTGGTTGACTATCACCTCCCCACCACAATCACCAGAGAGAAATATAGTGGAGCCTAACATCACTGAACAACAAAGTGATCTTGATGGAAATACTATGGAGATAAGCAATGAACAAATTGATCAAAAAGCCTGAGAACCAAGAACTGATAAAAGCCATAAGCCTCCTGTTAATAACAATCAAAACAAAAATTTCATGCATCACATGGATCTAAAACCACAAAAGGGGGTAGCCAGCACCCAACTAGCCATCACTACTAATGTGCTAAACAGACAGGAGGTTAAAATTCAAGGTGGTGAAAAGGAATTATTTCAGAATCTAACAAAGACAATAAGCGATATTGGGCAAACATCAGATGGCAGAGAGAAAGGAGATGCCTCTCGAACGATTATAACATATAAAAGCCAAACTAAAAGGCATCAAAAACCAATTAACTCATCTGAAACTGTGCAGGTGATTAGCCCTGGGCATATCGGGACTCCCGTCCCGTCTTGTCCCGCTCCCTTCCCGTATTTCCCGTCCCTTTCGGGAATGGAAAACTATAATTTCTCGTTCAAGTCCAAAAATAATATCCAAACGGGTAAGAGAAAGGGTCGGGAATGGGTTCGAGGAATTTCTTGAATTCCTGTTGGGTATTTGTTTACGTTAATAAAATGGTAAAATATATTATATTCAAATATTAGATATGTTTCAAATAGTTAAAATCAAGCCTATAATAATATTTGACTTAAATTTTTTAGAACTTTACAATAAATACAAATGATTTAATATGGATATACTAGTGTTTTTGGTAAAAAATGGTAATGTTTGGTCATTTAATTACAAATTCTAACACTATAGTTTTATAATTTTGTGTACTGAATATCAGCATATCAATTATATATTGTTATTTTTGTTATATTAATTATATAATTTATAATAATACTCTTAGTTTTTTGATTACTCGTATTTTCCAAAATATTTTCTGTACATATACCACAATTTCCCGATTTAGTAAAACTTTGGGTATAGTTCGGGAAGTAAACTTTGAGTCCCAAAATTCTCGTACCGTTCCTGATTCCTGGAACTCCCATTCCGTTTTGTAACAGGAATTGTTTGGGAAGTAAATCTAACTTCCCGAACTAACCGTTCCCGACCCGTTCCCATAATTTCCCGTCCCGTTTCCCGTTATGCCCAGGCCTATAGGAGATTATCAGAGAGAATCAACTGGATCTTAAAAAAGATGTATCACACAGGGATTACAAAAAGGAACTCAAGATTTCAGAAGACTCATTTGACAATCCAAAACAGATTAAGGATCTCTCTAAAACTGGTATGGTGACTTGATATATGTGTATTTTAGTGTGTTTTAGAGATATTGTTTTGCACACTTTATATTCGTATTCACAGTGTTTGCACCAATTTAGATGTCTTTTAGATTCATATTTCATGCATTGCGTAGAATTGCATACATGTTGCATAAAAGAGTTATAGATACTTTGAGCACTCTGGATGCATTGGGACCGGATGATGAGCTTGGACGCAACTACTGAAGTGGAACTTCACCCTAAACTCGAGTACAGATAGGGGTGTGGCGATAGACTCAAAATGGAGGAGAGCTGCACGTGAGAATCGAAGTGTGATTGGAGCTGGGAGACAACAGGTGAAGCTCAAGTACATATCGAGTTACCAAGCTCGAAATGGATTGGAGTGTTTTGTATCTTGAGACGCAAGGTTTCTGATCATGGTTCTGATCAGCGTTTGGATCGAGCTTGGCTTCAAGATTCACTTAAGATCGGGCTTTTTCTTACTGGGCTGAATTGTACTTTTTTTGGTGCTAAGTAATCTATATACTTCGAGTGGGGGATGATTTTGGGGATCTATCCAGTTTTTTATTTCCGAGTGAATATTTGTTGTTTCGACTGAGCAGACAATAGCTTTTGTAATTCCAGAACAAATCTTTCTGATTCGAGTTCTACGTTTTTATGCAATTCAGTTTTTACATTCAGTGTTGATTTCAATTATCATTCGAGTGTTAGATCTATGTTGCTAATATTGATTTTGTGTTTAGCGCTAATTTGATGAATTCCGAGTAGTTACCTAGGGCTCTTGAGGGATGAGTTAGATCAGCGTGAATCTTAGGTTTTCTAGGTGCTTGAGGTTAGAATTATAAGGATCTTTTCTGTTTTGGTGCGTTAATTACTAGCTCTATTCTAATCAACTGGAGCTTGTTCTGAGACGCTCTAGCATCTGATTGGTGTTTGATAAAGCGTCTGACTGAACCACTTCAGAGATTTACACACTCGGCTTGAAGGATCGAATGTCCGAGGTGTGAATTGGCTCTAAGCGGGTTGATCATTCATGCCGGGTATATTATAAAACGCCTATGGGAATAGGGTCTGTTAGTAGTCTACTCGAGTTTGTTTGCCACGAGAGAGGATTCATTGTTAGCGTTCTCGCTGCCTAGAGATTAGCTTATTTGAGTGTTGTCAAGCGCCTAGTTGGTTAGAAAGTCACCCTGATCCGTGAAGCTCACCCCTCACGAACCTGTTTTCTTATCTTGTGTTAAATTCACTCTTTACATTGCTGCTTATTGCTTTGTTATAATTTCTTTGTTATTGCTAATTGATTTATTCATTTTTATTTTTAAGTACGATCTAGGTTATTAGACAAACCAAACTTTGATTGGCTTGAATTAGAATAGTTTACTGCATTCTGAGTGTTAACTACATTCCCAAATGGACTGACACCTATTATACTACACCGACAAATTAGTGTAATAGGATTTGAAAAACACACTAAAAATCTGTTATCAAATTGGCGCCGTTGCCAAATGGGTTTCTGCTAGTTACATTTAGGATTGTAAACTTTCTAAGCTCAAGTTCTTTTTGTTTCTTGTTACTTACTCACCTGTGATATTGTCTTTTGTGTCTGTTTCAGGTGATTTCAACATTCAGTGCGTCTTCTATACCCTACTGTTTGAGTTGAGTTCACGTATTGTATGCAGACACGTTCACATGGGAGTCATAATCTACTCCAACCTCTTGACACTATTGACCAACTTTCACGCGAGTTGAGAGCAAAGAAACACCAACTAAAAACTGCACCAAAAGATCCAGCTGAAATGAATCAACCAGTAAACTCGCAAACACACCAAATTCCACCTGCGCATACCGACCCACCTCCTGTGGATGGACCTCGACATAGGAGGCCTCGAATAATCGGAGCTGGAGATGCACCAAGCACTCATACTCAGAGACATGGAATCGTGCCTCCAACTATATCGAACAATAATTTCGAGATCAAGAGCAGTCTCATCTCTATGATCCAGAACAGGCAGTTTCATGGACTACCCTCTGAAGACCCTCTTGATCACTTGGACGAGTTTGAGCGCATTTGTGGTCTGTAAAGACTTAATGGTGTCAGTGAGGATGAATTCAAACTTAGACTGTTTCCATTCTCGCTCGAAGATAAAACCCGCATTTGGGAAAAACATTTACCACAAGGATCCATTACTTCTTGGATTGACTGTAAAACTACTTTTCTGAGTAAGTTCTTCTCGAACTCTTGCACTAGAAAGCTCAGGAGTGCTATCTCAAGCTTTACACAGCAGAACCATGAAACTTTTGCTGAAGCATGGGAGCGGTACAAAACTTATCAAACCCAGTGCCCCCATCATGGTTACGCTCCAGAAACATTGATTAGTGACCTTTACAGAGATGTTCATCCCAACATCCGAAGGCTCCTAGATACAGCCAGCAACGGAAATTTCTTAAACAAGGATGTGGAAGAAGGTTGGGAGTTAGTTGAGAATATGGCACAGGTAGATGGGCAGTATAATAAGGACTACAATAGGACCATTTGTGGTACAGTGCATACAGACACAGTCAGTAGGAAGGAGCTGAAGACCCTGAACGAGAAAATAGATAAGCTGCTGCTAGTGCAACAGAAACATATTCACTTTATGACTAGTGATGAACATCTTTAAGACGAGGAGGATGATCAGGTTGCGAAGTTTAGTTATCTACAGAATCAAGGTGGTGGTTACAAGCAGTACAACAACTACAAGCAACACCCCAACCTCTCATATCGGATTACAAACATAGCAAATCCCCAAGACCAGGTCTACCCACCTAAACCCCAGAATGTTCACTCCAAACCTTTTGCCACTAAGCAGCCGTATCACCAGAATTACCAACAAACTCCGACCATGCCTCCTGGGTATGAAGCGCAAGCTCCAGCAACTGCACCACAACCACCTGAGATTCTGACTTTGCTACAAGAGATACTTAAAGGGCAGAAAGCGTCAACTACTGAAATCAACCAGAAGTTTACCGAGGTACATTCCAAGATTGATGCCTCTCACAACGATCTCAACTGCAAGGTTGAGACACTGAACGCAAGACTTAAGTATGTGGAGAGTCAACACGCATCATCTTCTTCTGTGAAGACGACTGGACAACTTCCAGGAAAAGCAGTTCCCAATCCAAAAGAGTATCACACCAACGCTATCACTCTGCAAAGTGGACGCGAGCTGCTAATTCGAGCATATGATTCCAAGGATACTGAGGATAGTAAGGTTCAAGAGGGGGAGGATTCTCGCATCACTAGTTAGACAAAAACTTCCACTGCAGACAAGATACTCGAACAGGAAACTCGAGCTGGAGCTGTTCCTAAGCCACAGTCTGCTGAAGATTCCATGCCTGAAGCTAAGTTAGATACATCAGATCATGTTGAACCAAAACCCAGTGCTTTAGATACACAACCACCTACAACAGTTCAACAAAAAAGCAAACCTTTTGTTCCACCACATTACAAACCCCAACTGCCTTTCCCTCAAAGGTTCAAGAAGGATTTGACGGAGAAGTATAAAGTCCTTTTTGACGAGCAGATGAAAGACATCGAGGTGAAGATTCCTATATTAGGTGCGCTAATTGATGTCAGGAATGGCATTATCGAGCTAAATCTTGGTCCAGATCTCAAGATGATATTCAACATCAACGATGCGATTAAGAAACCAACAATTGAGGATCAGGTATTCTCAGTTCAAGAAATGGACGCATTGACTAATGAGCTATAGAGGAGTTGGCAGCTGAAGACCAACTACAAGTTGCATTGACTAAGCCAGCCGCTGAGGGTACTTAAGTGTAGAAGCTGAGTACTATGGGTAGCTACTGGATTCTCACAAGCCAGTCAGAAGTTCAGTGGTTATTGAAGAACTGGATGAAACACGTTATGAGGATAAAACAGAGAATCTAAACTCGAGTGTATCAGCACCAGATTCAACTCTAAGACTCGAACTGCATGCCCTCGAATACACTACACCTGCAGTCACTAATGACTGGTTTGAATTGCAAGCACCCAAAGTGGAACTAAAACCACTTCCTGCAGGGCTAAGGTACGCTCCTCTGGGCACCAATTCCACTTATCCTGTGATTGTCAATGATGCTTTGAGTGATTATGAATTGAGCATGCTATTGACTAAGCTTAAACATTTTAGGAAGGCTATAGGATATACCCTTCAGGATATTAGAGGAATATCTCCGAATTTTTGCACCCATAGGGTACACCTAGAGGATGAATCTCATTCTACCGTAGAGCCCCAGAGGAGACTGAACCCTAACCTTAAATAAGTTATGAAAAAAGAAATACTTAAGTTGCTAGATGTTGATATTATCTTTTCAATTTCTGATAGTAAGTGGGTTTCACCTGTGCACTGTGTTCCTAAGAAAGGGGGTATTACTGTGGTTAAAAACGACAAAGATGAATTGATACCCACTAGAACCATAACGGGGCATAGGATGTGTATAGACTATAGGAAGCTGAACTCCTCGACTAGGAAAGATCATTTCCCTTTGTCGTTTATTGATCAGATGGTTGAAAGATTGTCTGGTAAAAAGTACTATTGTTTCCTTGACGGGTATAACGGGTTCTTTTGGATCCCAATACACCAGGATGATATGGAAAAGACTACTTTTACTTGCCCTTAAGGCACTTTTGCTTACAAGCGTATGCCATTTGGTTTGTGCAATGCTCCTGCTACGTTTCAGCGCTGTATGACTTCTATTTTCTCAGACTTGATCAAGGATGTAGTTGAAGTATTCATGGACAATTTTTCTGTCTATGGTTCTTCCTAATCCTCATGTTTGTCGAATTTGTGCAGGGTGCTTAGCAGATGCCTGGAGACTAACCTGGTGCTTAACTGGGAAAAGTGCCACTTCATGGTTCGAGAGGGAATAGTTTTGGGGCACAAGGTATCTGAGAAGGGTATCGAAGTGGATAAAGCAAAGATTGAAATCATGACTCAGCTGCAACCCCCTAAGACAGTGAAGGATATTCGAAGCTTTTTGGGTCACGCTGGGTTTTACAGAAGGTTTATCAAGGACTTCTCCAAATTTGCAAGGCCTCTGACCAGCCTACTGTGCAAAGAGGTCGACTTTAATTTCAGTCCTGAGTGTCTCAAAGCATTCTTGAAAATCAAAGAAGCATTGATCACAGCTCCAATAGTCCAAGCTTCAGACTGGACTCTTCCATTCGAGATCATGTGCGACGCAAGTGACTTTGCTGTTGGAGCAGTCCTGAGGCAGAAAAAGGATAAAAAGTTAAATGTGATTTACTATGCTAGCAAGACTCTTGATGACGACCAAATCAAGTACGCAACCACAGAGAAGGAGCTTCTTATTGTGGTGTTTGCATTCAAGAAGTTCAGATCATATCTGGTGGGGTCTAAAGTGATAGTCCATACAGATCACACAGCACTGAAGTATTTGATGAGTAAAAAGGACGCTAAACTGAGATTATTGAGATGGATACTATTACTGCAAGAGTTTGACATGGAAATAGTGGACAAGCCCAGAGTAGAGAATGGAGTGGCAGATCACCTGTCACGTATGATGATTGAAGACTCGATCCCTATTGATGATTCAATGCCAGAAGAGCAGCTCATGACTTTAGGAGCAGAAGAACGTTGTTTTCAGATTGGCAAGAAGTTTGGTGGTTCTAATCTACCTGAGTATGCAAATTTGGTCAACTACTTGGTTGTAGGTGAAGTGCCGAAATGTTTAGATGCGTATCAAAGAAAGAAGTTTTTCAAGGATGCCAACCACTACTTTTGGGATGAGCCATACCTATATAAGAAGGGAGCAGATTGGTTATTCAGGAGGTGCATAGCAGAGGAAGAAGTTCAGGGAGTTCTGGAACATTGTCATGGGTCAGCGTACGGTGGACATTTTGCTATATTCAAGACTGTTCAGAAAATTTTGCAATCAGGGTTATGTGGCCTACTGTGTTCAAGGATACTCAGGATTTCATCTCCAAGTGTGATCCGTGTCAGAGAATGGGTAATATCAGCATGAGAAATGAAATGCCACAGAACCCGATTATGGAAGTCAAAGTATTTGACTGTTGGGGAATTGATTTCATGGGCCCGTTTAACCCAGTGTCTCATGGGAATCGTCATATTCTAGTTGCAATAGACTATGTCTTAAAGTGGGTGGAAGTTGTAGCGAGTCCAACAAATGATGCAATAGACTATGTCTTAAAGTGGGTGGAAGTTGTAGCGAGTCCAACAAATGATGCTAAAGTCGTCGTTAAGCTATTCAAGAGCATCATTTTCCCTAGATTTGGAGTGCCTCGAGTTGTGATCATTGATGGAGGCTCACATTTCATCAATAAGGTGTTCGAGAATCTGCTGAAGAAGAATGGAGTTAAGCATAAGGTGGCGACGCCTTATCCTCCATAAACCAGTGGACAGGTGGAGGTGTCAAACAAGCAAGTCAAAGCTATTTTAGCTAGAGTTGTGGGAGTGTCAAAGCGAGATTGGGCAGTAAAGTTAGATGGCGCATTGTGGGCATACCGGACAGCGTTCAAGACTCCAATTGGAAGAACTCCATTCCAGCTGCTATATGGAAAATCATGTCATCTGCCAGTAGAGATCGAGTACGAGGCACTGTGGACTACGCGGTTCATTAACTTTGATCTCAAGACTGCTCTAGAGAAAAGACTTTTGAACCTACATGAGTTAGAAGAGGACATACTTGAGGCGTATAAGAGCTCAAAAGTGTACAAGGAAAGGACTAAAACTTTCCACGACAAGAAGATTACACTCAAGCAGATCACACCTGGTGATCAAGTGCTGCAGTTCAACTCTAGACTTAAACTGTTCCCTAGAAAACTGAAGTCGAGATTGTCTGGTCCATTCCGAGTCAAGGCAGTTTTACCATATGGAGTTGTCACCCTAATCAACAAAGATGGCAGTGATTTTACTGTAAATGACCAGTGGGTTAAACTATACCAAGCTGATAAGACCATTCCCGAGAGAATCTCTATTTCTCTTGATAAACCAACTCACCTCTGAAGGGTGTGAAAGTCAAGCTAAGTGACTTTAAACAAGCGCACTTGGGAGGCAATCTCATAATATCCTTTTGAATAGTTAGTTATGATTATCCATATTTTGAGTCTTTCTTTTTTACACTATGATTATTTTTGTTTTGATATAGGAATCAGGAGCACCAGTCCCATGCTCAAAAAAAAGGAAAAGACTCGATTTGATTTCGAGTGGGACCAGGGGAAGAATCTTACCTGCACACCACACAAAATTGTTTCCCCCTTTCCTACACAATCTGCACCACTCCATCACACTCCATATTCACCATCTCTTTCATTATTTACGTTTTTCTTCTCTCTTATGAAGAGCCAAAAATAAATCTTCTTCAATTCAAGCTCAGTTTTTTCTCTTTCAAGCCTCATTTGTATGATTTTTCCTTTGCAGATACTCGAAATTGCATGTGTCTCCTTCAACACCGAGTTAGATTCAAGCTTTTCCTCCTACGCAAGCTCAAATCAAATGTTAGCATCCACACCAAAACAATTTCGAGTGTTTCTTTCAAACCAAAGCCTATTTCGACTGTACCTTTCAACTCCTAGCCGAGATCACGTGTTGCTTGTCATTGCTCATAACAAATCGAGTGTTCTCTCCTAACGCCAAGACGATTTCGAGCTCCTTCACGTCCAAGTCGAAATCGAGTGTTCTCTCCCAACGGAAAGACGATTTCTAGCTCCTCCTTCAACTCCAAGTCAAATTAGAGTGTTCTCTTCCAACACCAAGACAATTTTGAGTTTCTCATTCAACTCCAAATTGAAATCGAGTGTTCTCTTCCAACGCCAAGACAATTTTGAGTGTCTCTTCTTCCGCCTAGTTGAAGTTGTGTGTTCCCATCCACCTGAGGCCGAGAACGTGTTCACCATTCATGCTAAGTTGATTCCGAGCTTTGCACGCTAGTGATCAACACCACCATTTTGAGCTTAGTACACAAGACCACAAGCCGCTTCTAGCTGCCGTCTCGCACCTACATGCGCTGCCGTTATGCGCCAACACGCGCCACCGTCACACACCACCGCCAGACTCGACTACGTCTCAGTACAACAATGCCACACTCGAAACCAATTCGAGTCTCAAAATGTGGAAATCAAGAGAAGACTCGTCTAGAAGAAGGCTTACACGATCTATGGTAGAAGAGTCCCCAATACACGTCAAAGATGACAACTCGCCGCCAGAGCTAGTGGAGCAACGTCGAGCTGCCAGGCGTAAGGGCAAAGCCATCAGAGAAGAACTGGAAGGAGATGTCTCTGCGGGAGATGGTAGTAGCGCAGAAGTAAATGACGATGGTATCGACGATTGGGATGTAGAGAGCATGCCACAGACAGTGAGTTGCCAAGACACACTCAAAGATTTTAGGGTGATATATGTGGTTGGAACGAGGTATATCCACAGGGAGACGATGGTTCAGCATTGTATCGCCAAGGATGTGGATCTAATGCTTGAAAATTGTGGGTTGACGCAGTTTGTTTGTCACTCACGAAACACTTACAGGGCAGAAACAATACAGTTTCTCGCCTCAGTTGAGCTAAAAGAGTATTCTTCTAAAGAAAAGAGGTTGCGGCGCAGAGATGGTTTTAAGACGCTAGACTTCGTAGTCAATGATGTAAGCTACTCTTTCTCCGCATTAGAATTCGAGCAACTTTTTGCTCTTTGCTCATCGGATGGACACGATACCAACTTCGACCAAGAGGAGCTGAACTTTTTGTGCAATTTGATAGCAGGCCCGAACATGTATAATTCTTCAGAGAGTAAATGCACAAAATAAGGAATCCCGTTATCCGCTACTTCCACAAGGTGGTTGCATTCACCTGTTTTGCCAGATACGAAGCAAGAAATGTTAGGTGACCTGAGCTTTAGATAATCAACGAAGGGTTGAAGAGCTTACTCAACACCGTTAATTATGGTATGCATTTCACTGGCAACAAAAGCAACAACGGGTTCGCCAAAATACTGATGAAGCAATTGGTGAGCTACAAGAGGTGGGCTTGATTGTGCCAAGACAAGGCGAAAGCGATGATATGTATTGGCGGGATTGCCACAAGTGATATGATTCTCCTAGAATCAGCACTCTTAAGGATTGGGACGAAGGGATAGGCTCTTGCAACCTCAACGAGATTCAAGAGGATGTGGATCGAATGGAACACACAAAGGCTATGATTCTGCCTTTGATACACCAATCTAATCGTTTATAGATATGACACACTATGAACGATCAGAAACTTGTGGATATGACACACCACAAGGATGAACTCAAGAGTCACTCTCAAGAACAAAAGGAAATGAAAGGGTTTTTTTTGATAGAAGAGTTGATGGATTACAAAGGTGGCGACAAGGTCAACATATAGGGACCTTGTCTCAACATAAGAAAACCCTAAATGAGATCATAAG
>OVBA01005828.1:0-18680 GCA_900406435.1 Lepidium aucheri
ATACCAATTTATTGGATCAATTCGAAAGAACACAAGACAATTATAAAGACTTTCTCTTTATTAGCTTTGGAAAAACTTAGTCAAAAAACCAAAACTCTCAATTTTCTTGATAGGATGTAACAACTCTACATCTCTATTTATAGATAAGACTAATTTCCTAATCTTTTAGGAATACACATATAGATTTAGATAACTCCTAAACTCTAACAANACAATCTTTGTCTTATCTATTCGATAGCTTGCTCTTCAAGCTTCTGCTTTCAAGCTTATCTCAACAATTTTATCAATTGATAAATTATATGATTATAATTACAAAATTTATCAACCTTAGTTAGTTTATAATTATAAAATTTAATAAATTATAAAATTTTATAAATCATAAAATTTATAATTGATAAAACTATTAATCAATGTTGTAAATTTGTTGTTACATGTAAACGTTGTAAATACGTTGTAATGTAATAACGATTTTACAACGAAAATGTTAACATACGACAACATCAATATCTTTTTCTAAGAGTGACAGTTTGAAATTGTATTATTCATAATGATTCCAAAGATTTCGAAGATTTTTGTTAGTATGTGCGTTTACATACAATACGTAGACACATCTCATGGGTTTTGCTAGTATGGACCAACTGCGAAAAACGTAGGAGTAAATGAATGAATTCAATAGTGACTTATGTTGAAAGGTCACACACTTAATTACACGTGTGTGTTGCTAATTGATCAATCGAATTGCAAAAATATTTAATGCCATATATGCAAATATGTTAACGATTTACTTCAAAAGAATTTTGGATTCAGTTATGTTAACAAAGTGGCAATAGAGTGACTTGAACAAATTTCTGACAATTTTAGTTTTTTATATCCCGTTTTTTATCACCTCGAAAAATTATTCAAAATTTTAGGTGATTTTCAAAAACTATTTTTATTACATATCAATAAAAATAAAAGTTAGAGATTAGTTTTTGGCTAAATGTTGATAATTTCTTGATTTTTTCATGATTGATTTGAACATCAATAAAATTTAAAGAGTGCTAGCTATATAAATTATAACTAAACAAATGTTTTTTTTTGTTGAGAAATGAGGTTAGATCTAATGTAACAATTAATTTCAACAAATGCAAATAATTGTAGTTGTATGTACTTGAAGTTCAAATCTATAGAGAATCTAGAAATAACGGAATAAGACTATAGAATTCTCACTTCAACTAAAAACTTTTTTAAGGAAAATGAAATTAATAACTACTACTACTTCTCAAACCAACGAAATTGAACCAAACAAAGCATAAACTAAACAAACTCAAACACTAAACAAACTTAAACAAAAATAGGGCAATAAGGAAGCAAAGACAATTAAACTAAGACGAATGACTTTAAGCAAAGAATTGGTCAAATGGAAGGGCAATCACTTGATGAAGCAACTAGGAAGAATTAAGTTTAAACTAGGACATGAGATATTCAAATAGACTACCCTACTTCCAAGACACTGAATTCGTTTATCATTATAAGAATCAAGCTAAACTTCCATTTGCAAATTCAAAGGACAACAAGCGTTAAAAACAAGCTCAATGAGTGCACTAAACACCCTAACTTCATCTTCCAATGGCTAGCGAATCTTAGCCTCACAAATAAGTCGTTCAGAAATTTTTGAAAAACCTTTTGGGCAAAAAATATCCTAGCATCCATTTTCAAGTAATCAAGTTGAATCTAGCATTAAGAGCACCTAATATGAAGGAATCCAACATCATAAGCATCATAAACCAATCACCCAACCCTAAGATCTACCAAGCCTCTAACCACTCTAATGACTACTCACACATACAGAAAATGGAAAGCAAAACAAAAGATAATAAGATTAACATAATGAAATAGATAAGAGATAAGAGAAAGAGATGCTTCAATAATATTCAAAGAAATGATCCAAAATGATCATCCAAGTAGTCTCTAGTATTCTTCCTCAAACTCTCTCTCAAAAATGTTCTTAAGTGGCTAAGAAATTAAAGCTTAGATAATTATACCCTTAACTTAAGGTTTTCAGTGCACTACAAATTGATTTTGGTCGACATGGGACAAAGCGGGTAGGACCAAATGAAAATAGGTAAAATTGATGCTGAGGTCGAGCTGTGAGTGTCGACCATGTGGTCGAGAAAATGCTGCTCAGGAAGTGTGTTCCATGTCGAGGTGAGTCCATCAGTTTGTAGATCGAGCATTCAGATCGTGGACATTTGGTGTGGGATGGGCTTCGTTGAGGTTTTGGCATTGGGTTGTTCGAGGGAGAGTGATTTCTTGTGTTTGGAAGTCAACAACCTGAAGCTGAGGTATTCATGTCCAGCTGAATGTCAAAGAAGTTGATCTCTGCGAGGTATTCCCACGCATGTCCGGATTTGGGTGTTATGGTCCGTCTCGAGGTCGATGCTCTGGCACACTGAACTTTTGCTGCGGTACGAGGCATGACAGAGTTGTTGGGATCGGCCTAACGCCCAAGATCGCATGATCTAGACGTTCATTCGAACGCAATCCACTACTTCTTCTGTCGGGTCGCTTTCATCGAGCTTTCCATCGAGCATTCTTCTTCCCGCGTCAACCCACGGTATGTACCGTCGAGTCACGTCCATTGATCAGCTGGTCTAGAATCTTCTTCCTGTTTTGATCCATGATACGTATCCTTGTCCATCCTGGGTCGACCTCTAGGTTAGACGCCTGATCCAAGATTTTTTTCTTCCTTTTTTCTCCATCTTTCCTCGATCCACTTCCATTTTTTGATAAAGTGCCTCGTCCCAAAGAATCCAATTCTCGAAGATAACTCCAAATCACCTAAAATGACTCAAAAAAGATCGAATATATGCAAATGTATGATCCTAAGATTCTAATGCATGAAATATGTAAAATGCTATCTAAAATGAGATCAAATGCAAACTATATGAATGAGAATGATGCAAAAACTCAATGAAACTAGCATAATATTCACATATAATCAACTCCCCCGTACTTGCCTTTTGTTTGTCCTCAAGCAAACATACCCCAAGGGCGAAGAAGAGGTTTGAAAAACAAAGGAAATATCTCACCTAAAACGAATAACTCATCAAGCTAAAAACTGTAATCCACGTATGAACCCTTATCCTCTTTGAAAGATCACAATATAATTATATCACTTAGCATTCAATCTTGAAATGTCCTACACCCAAAACCAATTTCTAGAATCCTCGATTGATTCCTCATTTCTAATGGTGATTGCTTCTAACGGACTTTCAATCAAAGTACACATGATTTAATTCAGTTAAGCACATTTATCATTTCTTTTTTTTTAGCTTTAGCACATGCTCCTGGTTTTTAGGATCAACAACCGATTAGAGGTCTGCTTCACATCATTTTTGAAAATCCGCAAATATGAGAGAGTTGAATCATGTCCCACTCTCATCTTTCTCAGTGAGTCAAAAAAATTTACGGGTTTACCTACATTCCCTGTTCACCTTAGATATCATTAAACGAGCTGCATTTGTAAGAAGAGTCACCTTTAGTTCCTGTCAAGGTAAGATCAAGGAAGGGAAGCATTCGATGCATCTCAAGACCCTAAATTAGCAGTTTAAGTTCACTTAAAGAAATCAATTCAAGTGCTTTCAAGACATAGCGCAAGCATATGAATTTCGGGTGAATGATCAATCAACTTTCTAAAGGGAATAACATTGAATCAAAGAGCTCACGATTGTCACTAGACATTGCTTCTAAAGACTAAATCTTAAACAAATGCTAATCCAATTATACGCTTTTTGTGCTTTTGAAAAAAAATTCATGCAAAATGCAATGTCAAAATAAGTACATGCAAGACTCAAAGAAATCGAAAAAGAAAAAAACTCAAATGAATAACCAATCGGTCCCCTCCCTCTAACTTACCTCTCAGCATCTCGGAGAGAAAGTAAAACTGAGAAAGAGAGACCTCAACAAAGCAAAGAAAAAAAATGCAAAAGAAAATTATAAATTATGTATAAGGTGGTGAAATTGGTACCTCAACTAGTTAGGATGGTCACCAAAAGTTTGGCGATGTGAATTTCCACACTCATCCCATCCGCCTTCACTTGGCTGTCAAGGAGATAAGGTTCTTTGAACCAGAGGATTGTCGTACCCTCGTTATTCCTTTCCATACTCACCACATGCAGTTTCTTATTCATTTTATATACCTCCAAGCAGTGTGTCAATATTTGGGAGGATCCTATACCCCGAAGAAATTGGTTCACCATTGCTTGCTTGAGACGAGTAAGATTGCTTTGTGGGAGGCTTGTCGTTTGTTTTAACTATCGTTGACGTGGTCTCCAGTAGTTTTTTCTCTTTCTCTTTGGCGGATTTAGATGATCTAATGGATTGGCCATAGATTTTGGTGGCATTATTCCTACAAAGCTTCAAATAAAAATATGAAAATCGAGCACAACAATTAGAATTGCAATGAGTTGCTAAATCAAAGTGATTTAAGTCGATTCAAGCTCCAGGCAACACCCAAACAATCCTACAACATTAATGCACTACCACAAGAACCAATCCACAATTACTTTCAAGAAATTTATAAAGAAATAAAAAGTCAAAAAAAGTCAATATTTTTGTTATATGTCTTGTATGGAAAAATTCTAAATCAGCAAGAAATGTTGAAATATAACTTTTAAGTACAAGAAATCCTTTCTAAGGACATCCAAATGAAGTAAAAGAGATAAAATTCCACTATTTCCCCCCCAAAAATAAATTTTCAATTTTCACATCAAGAATCAAAAATCCTTATAATTTTAAAATTTGACCATGTAACTTGTGAATTTAAGCTCCAAACAAGTGACTCAACCAATATCAAGTGATCTCTAAAGAAAATAACTCATATACAAGCTCAAATCATCAAGGATGCAATGTTGGAAAAATTTTTAAACCTTGAGCATTATTGGAGTAAAATGAAGAGATTATCATACTTTAGAGTTGTATAGGATGATATAAGTGTAGAGAAACTTGTAGAAAGTTCACAAGAAACCAAAAGGAAAATGAAGAAGATACTTTGATGCAAGTGGAAAAGATGGAAAGAAGAAGATTTTGAGAGAAAATGGTGAAAAAGAAATGTGTGAAATCGTGGGTGGGAGTGGAGTGAGGAAAAGAGAGTGCGTGTGGAAGAGACTAAATAAAGATGAGAAAAAGAAAACTTACCTTGTCCATACCATCGATCCACTCTCGTTGAGCATAAGGTCGACCAAGCTCATTTTCATAACCAGAGGAACACGGTGTTGGGTCACGGGTAATCAACCAATAAGGCGATTAAATGAGTTATAGCTTCAATATGTGGATGCAGCTTCCAGTCGTCATGTCGGGTTGCAGATCATCAACCACAAGGTCGAATATATCTGTTCCAGCAGTTTAAGTTCACTTAAAGAAATCAATTCAAAGTTCTTCCAAGATAGAGTGCAAGCATAGGAATTCCAGGTGAATGATCAATCAACTTCTAAAGAGAATAACTTTGACTCAGAGAGGTCATAATGGTCATTAGACATTAACCTAACAAGATTGTTCACCTGAAACAAGAAAATTCTCATAGCCAAAGATACAATGATGATGCAATCCTAGATGCTTCTAAAGACTCAATATTAAACAAATGATAATGCAAATAGATGCTTGTTTTTGTGCTTTTGAAAAAATTTCATGCAAAATGTACTGTAAATATATGTACATGCAATACTCAAAGAATCGAAAAATAAAACAACTCAAATGAATGTTAATAACCAACCAGTCCCTTCCCTCAAACTTACTTCTTACCACCTCGAAGGGAATGTTAAACTGAGAAAATGAGACCTCAAAACTCAAAGCATAAAAATGCAAAAGAATATTAAAAAATATGTAAAAGGTGGTGAAATTGGTACCTCAACAAGTGAGGACAATCACCAAACATTTGGCCGATGTGAATTTTCGCATTTGATTCATCCCATCCATGTTCACTTGGCTAACCAGGAGTTGGTGTTCTTCAAACCGGAGGATTGTCGTACCCTCGATATTCCTTTCCATACTCACCACATGCAGTATCTTCTTCATTAGATATATCCCCAAGCAGTTTGTCAATATTTGGGAGGATCCAATACCCTGAAAGAATCGGTTCGCCATTTCTTGCTTGAGAGGACTGAGATAAATTTGTGGGAGGGTTGTCGTTTGTTTTCACTAACTTTAGTGTGGTCTCCACTGGTTTTTTCTCTTTTTCTTTGGCGAATTTAGAGGATCTAATGGAATTTTCCTGAGAATTGGTGACATTGTTCCTACAAAGTTTCAAATATAAATATGAAAATCGAGAACAACGAAGAGATCTACAATGAGTTGCCAAATCAAAGTGATTCAAATCAATTCAAGCTCAATACAACACTCAAACAATTATAGGACATTAATTCACTACCGCAAAAACCAATCCACAATCACTTTCAAAAAAATTTCAAAGAAATAAAAAGTCAACAAAAAGTCAACATTTCTTATATGTCTTGTATGGAAAAGTTCTAAATCGGCAAGAAAATGTTGAAACATAACTTTTAAGTGACTCAACCAATATCAAGTGATTTATAAACAAAAAACTCATATACAAGCTCAAATAATCAATGATGCAATGTTGGAAAAAAATTTAACCATAAGCTTTAATGGTGAAAAATGTAGAGATTATCATACGTTTGAGTTGTATAGGATTATGGAAGTGTGGAGAAACTTGTCGAAAGTTCCCAAGAAATCAAACGAAAAATGAAGAAGGTACTTTTGATGCAAGTGGAACAGATGGAAAGAAGAAGATTTTGAGAGAAATGGTAAAAAAGAGTGTGTGAAATCGTGGGTGGGATTGGAGTGACGAAAAGAGAGTGCGTTTGGAAGAGATTAAATAAAGATAAGAAAAAAAACTTATCTTGGCCATACCATCGTTCGACTCCTGTCAAGCATAAGGTCCACCAAGCTCATTTCCATAACCGGAGGAACACGACGTTGGGTCACGGGTCATCAACAAAGAGGTTGATTAAATGAGTATATATGTTCATGCATCAACCTGGGGGGTGTGAGGTTGGGTTGTGGGTCATTGACCTGATGGTTGAGCAAATGAAGTCAATAATCAATTCGTACGGTATGCAGCATTGGGTCGAGGGTCATCGACCATTAGGTCGAGTATTCTCTTTTCTGTATCGATATAGGTATGTTCCGTCTGAATGATTCTCTCGACCTTAAGGTCAAACCTTTGATGTCATGAATCTTCCTATTGTACACAACATCGGGTTGCTTCCATTGATTTTTTGGTTGATCCTTTTGCTTCCCGCATCACCTGTATAGGTACCATCGATAGACCGCCAGAATGACCTGAACCTCAATCCTCGCCTATCTGCGACCTTCCCATCCGACCCTCAACCTAATTCTGTCAATCTTAGGTCTATTTCCAAACCAAAATTCTTCATTTAAAACCTAAACTCCATGTTTCCAATCCTTTTTCAACTCTCTTTTACACCTTGATCAAAAATATCATAAAAGGCACACACAAAAAAAACCAAAATGAGTAATAATAAATGTTGTGAACGAGGATATTATGGGATAATCTCCAAAGCGCACTTTTTTATGTTTGAAGCTCGACATTGTCCACTAGTTTTTTTGCGGTTTGAGAATCGGAAAGCAGAATTTTCTCTGCAATCGCGTCCTGAGGATCGGCTAAGCATGCCTTAGTTCGAATAAAGGTTGAGCCAATCTTGATATTTTCTTCTTTAATCACACCCTTAATCCATGGAGTCATAGTCCCAAACTCTCCATACCCAATGAGACCACATAAACTGCTCCTTCATGCTTTGATGGGATATGAGACCGTCTTGTTCACCTTCTCAAGTACCATTTTTTATTGATTAAATCTATGTTTGCTCCAACGTGTTTAGAAAATGGTCATCCCAAGACGAATGAAATTTCGCATTCCTATTCCATTTCAACTACTGCAAAGTCCATTGGGATCGTGCAATTGTCAATCTTGACTGGATAATCAACCAACCTCCCAACCGGATATTTAGTAGATGCATCTCCAAGGGAAATTAAAGTTGTGTGCTCCTTCATATGAGAAACTCCGTGCTTCTTTACTATCTCTAAGGACAGCACATTCACACTCACTCCCGAATCTCATAAAGCATCATCAAAACTAAATTTACCAAGGGTGCAAGGGACGACAAAGGTGCCCTGATCCTATTCTTTATACAAGACTTTTGATTCTAGTGGTCCGGGATCAAGCTCTCCTCCATTTGCAAACTGCTTAACAACTTATTCACCTAAAACTTAGAGAGCTCCTTCTTTGACCTTTTGTAAACAAACGTCCTGGAAATTGAAGTGATGGTACGTAAAGAGGAGGTTCAATAGATCTTACCTTCTTTTCCTGAACTCCTTTTGGTGCCTTATTCATATCATTGGCAATTCTTTCAATGTGTGCTTTAGACTTTATAACCAATATCTTGTCACTTTTTCCTTGATCTTTCTTTGGAGTCCTTTTTGAAACACTATCAATCATCTCAATACACCTGGCATTTTCACAAACAACTTCAACAACTTCTTTGCCTTTTGACATCCTTGTTCCTTTTGTCGTCTTCTCTATACTTACCAACCCATTCACCATATTTTTCACCATCTCCATAGAGGAGCCTAGCAATTTCATCTATATCTTTTTCATGCTCATGGTTTGAGGTTATGATATTGCAATATTCCTTTGGGTTTTGCTCGAGTTTTCTCGGAAGCTTACCGGTGGGTCTTTAACTTGTAGAGGCTATTCGAGAAACCTGATTGTCAATGGTTTTCAAGTGAGAGTAGATTTCCCCTAATTTAGCTTGAGATTCATTAAAGTGAACTTCAACTTGGCTCTCAATCTTATCCAACCTTTCATTTCTCTCTTGTTGCCCCTTTTTTGTCCCTCAATAATCTGCTTCAACATAGCTCTCATATCATATTCTTTGCTTATTGGAACTTGTGGATAGTTGTTGACCCTAAGCTACCCAGAAGGTTGAATCTCAAGGCCTGAAGAATATAAATTCATTGGGCTTGGAGAAGGAGCTTCGGTTTGAAACGACAATGAGTGTTTTGTGCTTAAGAAGGATTCCCATAAGGTCTTGGTTTAAAAGGCCCTCCTTGAAGTTGCTTTGGTGGATATACTTGGTCTTGGGGGTTCTCCACATTGTAAGTCCTATAGGAAATATTGTTATTCCTATAATTTAGGTTGAATGGAGGGTTTTGGTAGCTTTTTTGGTAGTTGTGTTGGTTTCCTAAGTAGTTAACCTCTTCTTGTACCCTTTCACTACCATCATAAACCACTTCTTGGTACTCTTGTCGTCCCCCATCAACCTCTCCTACGTAATTCACAACTTTTTGGTTCACAAGGAAGACTTTACTCAATTTATCTATCTTGTCACTAAGCTCCTTGTACCTTTGGCTCTCTAGATCTGAATCCCTCATGTTCCTATCATCGTCTCCTCCATAGCAAGATTTGCTTTGGGGCAAGGTTTTCAGCGAGTGTCTGCCTTTTCAAACTAGCAAAACTTTCATAACTAGCTCTATCCAAGGTTTTTCAATAATGCTCAAGTGTCCCTCTATAGGTTCTTTGGCAACAACGCCAAATTGATGTAAGCAATTAATTTCAACAATTGCAAACAACTGTAATTGCAAGAACTTGAGGTTCAAATCCACAAGAAACCTAAAACTAACGTGATAACACTATAGGATTCTCACTTATGCTAAAGAAATCTAAAGACAGTGAAATTAACAACCACTAATACTTAAACCAAGTAAAGAAACCAAACAAAGCATAAACTAAACAAACTCAAGCACAAAATAAACATAAAAAACATGGCAATAAGGAAGGAAAGGCAATTAAACTAAGGCGAATGACTTTAGAGAGGTGAATTGATCAAAGGGAAGAAAAATTAGTTGACAATGCAACAGGTAATAATTAAGCTCAATCTAGGACATGAGACACTCAAATACACTAACCCACTTCCATGACATCACATCTTTTTATCAACCTAAGAATCTAGCTAAACCTTCATTTTCAAATTCAAAGGTCAACAAGCACTAAAAACAAGCTCAATAAGTCTATTAAACACCCTAACTTTATCTTCCAATGGCTAGGAAAGCGTAACTCATAAATAGGTCTTTTATGAATTTTCACAAACACCTACCGGGGAGAAACTTTTCTAGCATCTATTTAAGTGATCAAGTTGAATCTAGCATTAAGAGCGCCTAATATGAAAAAATCTAACATCCTAACATCAAAATGCAATCACCTGATCCTAGGATCTACCAAGTCTTCAACCACTCTAAGGACTACTAACACATAATGAAAATGGAAAGCAACAAAATACATAATAAGATTAATTTACATTTTGACTTTTTCAGTTAAATCTACTAACGAAATCTACATTTTGTAGAGTTAATTTAAAGTCTACTTTTTAGAAATATAGATTTTAAATAAAGTCTACTTTTTTTTATTTACGGCATATGTGAATGACGTAAACTAATAATTAGTAGACTTAAGTAAAGTCTACATTTAAGAAAAGTGGACTTTAAATTAAGTCTACAAAATGTAGACTTCCAGAGTAGACTTAACTGAAAAAGTCAAATTTAGTCAATTGCAAAACTAACCTGAGTAGACTTAAAATAAAGTCTACTTTTATTAATTTTTTAGACTTCGCATGTAGGATTAAAATTAAGTCTACTTCCTAAATTGATATTGTACAAAAAAATTAGACTTAAAATTTTATACATTGTACAAAAAATTGATATAGTAGACTTGGTATGAAGTTTATTTTTAACATATTTGACATAGTAGACTTTTATATAAAGTTTACATGCCTAAGTTAAATAAAATATTTAGTAAACCATAAATATAACACATCAACATGTGAAATTTATACACAATAAGGTAAATGAGTGAACACACATGGGAAAAATACAATAAAAAAACATTATACATAAGCTATAATTTGGGTTTTACTAAAATTGTTAGAGTAAACTTTATTTTAAGTTTACTAAATGTAGACTTTACTTTAAGTCTACTCAAAATGAGTTACATGCCTAAATTAAATCAAAAATTTAGTAAATCATAAATAAATATGTAAAATCTATACACAAGAAGGTAAATGAGTAAACACACATGGGCAAAATACAAAAAAAAACATTATAGATAAGGTATAATTTGAGTTTTACTGTTAGAGTAGAATTTGTTTTAAGTCTACTAAATGTAGACTTTATTTTAAGTCTACTAAATGTAGACTTTATTTTAAGTCTACTAAAGGTTTAGTTTTGCATTTGACCAAAGTTTGACTTTCCAGATGTGAACTTTATTTTAAGTCTACATTTAAAAGGGTTGGTTTTGAATTTGAGCAATGTTTTACTTTTAAAAAGTAGACTTAATTTTAAATCTACAGAAGAAGTATACTTAATTTTAAGTCGACATCAGAAGTCTACAATACGTTTATAAAAGTACACTTTATTTTAAGTCTACTAAGGTTAGTTTTGGAATTGACAAAAGTTTAACTTTTTCAGTTAAATCTACTCACGAAGTCTACATTTTGTAGAATTAATTTAAAGTCTACTTTTCGGAAATGTAGATTTTAAATAAAGTCTACTTTTTTATTTAGTTACTTCATATGTGAATAACGTAAGCTGATAATTAGTAGACTTAACCTAAAGTCTACATTTCCGAAAAGTAGACTTTAAATTATGTCAACAAAATGTAGACTTCCGGAGTAGATTTAACTAAAAAAGTCAAACTTAATCAATTGCAAAACTAACCTGAGTCGACCTAAAATAAAATCTACTTTTATAAATTTTTTGTAGACTTCCCATGTAGACTTAAAATTATGTCTATGTCGATAGTCAAGATATTGATCAGTTGCAAGACTAACATTTTCTAATGTAGACTTAATTTTAAGTCTAGATCTGAATTTTTTTCTCAACAAAGAGAAAAATGTAGACTTAGTTTTAAGTCTACAACACACTGGTCAAATGCAAAACTAGCCCATATGTTGACTTGTAAACTGAAATTTAAGTCTACAACCAAAGTAGACTTAAAATAAAGTCTACTCTCTGCAAAAAAAAATGAAAAATATTAATGAGTTAGATTGAGCTTGTGTTTTTACCTTCAATTATTGCTCAGAACTTTTAGTTAAGCTTACACCGACGAAATCCAATGTTTTTTTAGGTCTAAAACATATAAAATAAGGAAAAACAAGAAGAAACAAGAAGATATAAAAATTTGGAATGCAAATGAGAGAGTTTTTTTGGATGAAATTGGTGAGACAGTAGAAGAATGTGATGTTATGTTTAGTCATTCAGAGCTTATTGAATCCGAAAATAGTATGTAAGTTAGCATTTAGAGCTCACTTTTGGTTGTTAATGGTGGATGGATATATTGAAGAAGATGGCGTTATTGTAAATAAGTTGTTTGTCACAAATATTTCTGTTCTTTCAAATATTTTTTGCAATTAAAAAAATTAAAAAAACAATGGCATGATTGAAATTATGTAAAGTCACGAGGTTATTTTGGTAAAAAGTTAGAAAGAAAAATGGGGCTTATTTATGAAATTGACCCCCAAAAATGACATATTTTTGAAAATGGCCCGAAAATAAAATCTAAAACGTCCAAACAATTATCACAAATGAAGTCAAAATGGGATATTGGTAAAGATTATAGTTCATGGGTGTCTGAAAATAAGTCTTTTAACAAAAAAAAAATTAAACTATTAAAAATACCAAAAAATATCACTAAATGAATAAAAAGTGATTTAGTGAAAATTATATTCCATAACTATTTAAAATTAGTTTTCTAACTAAAAAGTAAATATCGAAACCTTATAAAAAATATCACAAAACGAGGTTATTCCCAATAGACTATTTTAAGTTAAGTTTTTAACCAAAATAATAAAATTAGAAAATCAAAAAGGGAGATTTTCAAAAATACTCCTATAGCATTTATAGAGCGAAAAAATTATTTGGAGAAGGTTATAATCTATGAAATATTTTAAAATCACAATACAAAATCAAAATGAACTCTATGAAATGTTCTAAAATAAATTTTAGAGATGAAAATTCTAATATATAAGTTTTAAAAATCTTCAAAAAATAGTGTAAAAGTGATTTATTGAAAGTAATAATGCATAAAATTATATATAATAAGCTATTTTAAACAAATACGTTATAATCTAAAAACTACCAAAAAATATCACAAATTTCAATAAAAATTTGATTTAGTGAAGATACTTTATGAAATGATTTGAAATAAATTCTAAACCAAAAACATAAAATATAAATTAGCAAAGAAGATATCAGAAATAGAGAGAATAAAGTAATTTAGTAAAGGTCTTAATTTATTAATGTATTAAATAAGTTTTTAACCAAAAAAATAAAAGTCTAAAATTTTGAAATAAGAATTATAAAATGTAGTCAAAATTTTTATTACATAAGCTTATATAGTCCATGAAATGTCTTGAAATAAATTTTAACAAAAACAATATAATAAACAAATTAAAACTATCATAATATGGAGAAACATTAATGTTGAAGGTTATAATCCATGAAATGTTTTAGAATATGTTTTTATTAAAAAATCCAAAGTCTAAAAATCACCAAAAAAATACAAAATATGGTCAAATTTTTTTTTATTGATATGTGAAATTTATTGATCAACAAAAAAATTTTATTTACAAGTGGGAGTAGAAAATAACAGATTTATAATGGAACTCATTTAAAGAAATAAAAGTCAAATCACTGTATTTTAAACCACCGTCTCATCAAGCCCTCAAGCTTGTGGTTGCTTGAGTAGTTTAGAGAAGATATGCGGTTTCTGATCTGCTTGTCAATAGGATGACAAAGAACAAAAGAAGACTTTGGACCCTAGCCATGAATCTTTGAATTTCTCTCTCGCCAAACACTATATATGGTGGCATGAAGAACAAATCTCAACAGAATGGAATCAAGTCAGTTTATGTTTAAAGTCACTATGCATGCCAAAGAATCTGCCCAATCTGGAGTGATCCCTTGTCCAATGAGCTTGCCGCAAAGCTATGTCCAAACAATGTAAGAGTATGGGCAGGCAAAGAAGATATGATCACAGGATCATCTCTTTCACCATAGAGAAACACACCCTTGTGTCTGACCTCAAGCACGCATACAAGTTCATGTTGGTATTTTTTTGTCAATTAGATCGACAAGTTTCGATCAATAGTTTAAATTCTACCTCTAAAATATATTTTTAAGATACTATATATTTTGTAGTGGGGAAAAATAAAACTTCTGATGTCAAGTTATTAGATGGATAATTCTAATCACCAGACTGAAAAAAGATTAACATCAAAAAGTGATTTAGTGAATGTTATAGACCATGAAAAGTCTAAAAGTTGTTTAACAAAGAAAAACAAACTATACAAATACCAAAATGTATCATAAAGGGGAATAAATATGTGATTAACTGAAGGTTATTGTTCATGGGAATGAATGAAATAAAATTTGTTCACAAAAAAAAGCTACAAATTACCAAAAATATCAGAAGATGGACTTAAGAATTTAATTTAGGGAATGGTGTAGTTCACATAGTGTTTTAAAATAAGTTTTTAACCAAAAAAATGAAAATCTAAAACTACAAAAAATAGAATAAAAAATTATAAATATCCGTCAATGTCATCTTTTATTTTCAATATCATTCTAAATAATAAAGTTAATAAAATATAAATAAATGCTAAGAGTAATCGCAAGCATGTATTGGTCACTTTTAGTTTCAAATATGTATTAATTAATTTATATGACCACTCTTTAATAGTTACTATTAAAAAGCACATAAGTTATAATAATATTATTCAAAATATCATAAGTATATCAAATTATTTATAAAAAAGCATGTGCATCAGAAAGTCCATGTCTAATTAGCTATAAATCGAAAAGAATTAAAATTTTAGATAAGCAAAACCAAATTGGTGTAATAAAGTAAAATAATAAAGCTGCGATTTAATTTACTTATGAGTAGATGATTATAATTATTAATCTTTTGATAATCATATCGTTAAACTTCAAACAAACTTATTTTTAAAATATAAAAAAAAAAAAAAAATATAGTATATAGAAACTAAATAAATAATCCTAATTAAACAAAATAACTTAAACTCCAAACACAAAAATACTTAATCCGAGTTCAAACATAAACAAATTAAATCAGAAATCATAAATCATAAATAAATAATTCTTTATCTTATCACTTCATATCCTCAAAACTTCTCATATTTAATCTTATTCATCATCAATGATATAGAACTTGATGAGTTGTCATTCACATCACCAGAATTGAGTCCTTCCTCATCTTTTCTTTTTGAGGCTTATCAATTATATTATTCCATAACTTTTATAGACTTTTATTGATTCCAAAAATATTTGGTCAAAGAGTATTATAGATTCTTATCAATCTTTAGTATTATATCTACCTTTTTTGTAAATAATTCTGAATTTTTCATTTGCCTTACTTTATATAAGTTTATTTTTATGTTATAAACAATTTTTGAATTTTGCCTTAATTTAACACTGATCCTTTTTTTCTAGAAATAATTACTCAAATAGTATAGAATTATACTTTAATGACTCAAATAGTATCCAAAAGTTGGACAAAAAAAGATAGGGAAATGTCACAAAAAATTGATTTGTCCACTTATTTACTTTGTGAAATTAAAAAAAAATTGAAATAAAAAAGAATGAAAAAATAAACTGAAAAAGAGAAAAGAAAACCGACATTTTCTTTCTTCTTCTTCTTTTTCCTCTTCTCGCTTAATCTTCTTCTTTTTCTCCCTTCTTCGCCTTCTTCACCGTCGTCTTCACACCAAATTCTTCTTTTTCATCAACTTTTTGAGATTTGTTCGACATATTCAATGTAATGTAGTGTATCTTCTCTATTTCAAACTTTGATTTTTAGGGTTTATGGTTTTAGTGCTTGTCCTTTTTTTTAGGGCTTGAGACATGCATTTTGATTTATGGGTTTAGTATATGTGCTTTGCGTAGATTTTGGTTGATTTTGTTTGATTTTCTAGGGTTGGTTGAGACAAGTTAGTTTGACATTAAGGATCTAGGAAAACTAATGTACTTCCTAGGAATAGAAGTGTGAAATGGATGAAGGAACCTTCTTATCCCAAAGGAAGTACACCGTTGACTTGTTAAGTAATGCAGGAAAACTCGGAAGTAAGGCTGCAAGAAACCCCATAGAGGAGTATTACAAGGACGAGCATGAGATAGAGCCATTTGAAGAAATGGGCGATATCAATGCCTAGTAGTTAAGCTCATCTACTTAACTATTACCCGACCTGATATTAGTTTTGTTGTGAATCAGGTCTAGCAACCTATGCAAGCTCCCAAGATGTAGCATAGGCACATGGTAGATCGAATTCTGTGATACCTAAAGGGAGGTCCCGGCAAAGAAATATGGATGTGTAGAAATAAGAACTCAAATATTGTAGAATACTGTGATGCTGACTGGACTGGAGACAAGACGGATAGAAAGTCTACTACGGGATGTTGTACCTTTGTTGGAGGTAACCTTGTAACCTGGAAGAACAAGAAGCAGAAGGTAGTGTCAAGATCAAGTGCTGAAGCAGAATATCATGTGATGGCCTACACAACATATGAGCTCATATAGTTAAGTGTGTTCTTAAAGGACCTAGGTGTGGAGTCGGATAAGCCAATCACCCTACATTGTGATAATCAAGCCGCTGTACACATTACCTAAACTCAGTATTTCATGAGAGAACTATGCATATTGAAGTAGATTGCCATCACATCCATGAGAAGGTCAAACTAGGAATTATCTTTCCAACATACACAAGAAGCTAAGACCAACTTGTAGATGGCTTCACCAAAGTAATCTACTCAAGAATCTGCAAGTTTTATACACAAGAAACTCGGACTCATAGACCTACACACACCGTGAATGGTCATTTCTTCCTCTACACTCTTTTTCCCTACTTCATATTTTTGTCTCATCGGGTTTTCTATTAATAGGTTTTAATGAGGCAGTTAGCAAGCTTAGTCATTCACCATTTGCAGACCAAACTTTTGGAGGAATGTTAGAATAAGCTCCATCTTATGTATAGATGGACTCCAACTTGGACTCAAGACAAGAGAGGCTCGTTACATGCTACCAAAGACTAATTTCTTTTTCTCTCTTTTAGGGCTACTCTTGTGTACACATATATATATGTAAATGTTGTAAACAACGATAGGTGAATAATACAATCTATCAATCTATACTCTTTATCAATCTATCATCTTTATTCTTCAATCTCTTTTTGCTTCTCTTAATCTATTCTAAACAATGTATATTGATTATATATTCTATCTAAGAACTATAATTGATATTCCAAACTGGAACCGGCTAACTAATCGAACGGTTCCAAAATTCAAGAACCGAAACCGAATAGGTGCGGAACCCAAAACCAAACGGGTACCCAAAAGATCCAAAACATAATTATATATTTCAAAACAATATTTATATAGAATTTAATACTCTAAATATCTAAAATTATAACTATAAATCCAAATTTGTTAGTCTATTTGAACCACAATTACTTTAAAAAACTAAAATGTTTAATTTATATAATTAATGTAGTTTTTAATGACTTTGTTTATTTTTTAAAAGAAATTAGATATAAGTATCCGAACGAAATCCAAACCGAATTTGAATAGGTATCTATTGGTTACTTCGAGTTCGGAATCAAAAGAACCAGAACCGAAACCAAAACCGAACTAAACCAAAATTTGATAAGTACCCATTGGTTACTATTGTTCCAGAACCGAAAGAATTGAAAACCAAAAGAACCAAACTCAACCAAACCGAATGTCCATGATTAGTTGTTAGACTTGTTAGAACTTATTACACAATAACATTAGTGCTACGTCGGGCAAGTATTTACATCAATTATAGTTCCTAAACACAGAATATATAAACTAGATTTGATAGTTGATTTTAGTTTCTTGACAGATAATATATAATTAATCATATATGATTTTTAAGGATTTGTAATAATAACATATGAATTTTAATGATTGACTATATAATTTTTTTTCTATCATTATTAGAGCACAAATGGTAGACATATTACTCAAATTCCTATATAATGTTGACAGTAAAACTCGATCTTTAAATGCTCAAATACACCCGCCTCTATAGAAATTTAAAATACCTATTAATACATAACTTTAATAGAGTTTTGGAAATTTTAGGATTAGATAACCGTAAACTCTTTAAGATTCTAAACTTTTTAGAAATTATAGAACCAAAACCAACTGATTCACTTTTTAAATGTGATCATTACCTTTTTCAAGACAAACTATAAAAACGAAAGTTTTTCCTGTTAAGTTATCTATGGTTGTATAATAAATTTTTCAGGATCTTCAATCTGAAAAAAACACATTTAGACGGCTTAATTTTTCAAATATATGAAACAAAATTCTATATTAATAATTGAGAAAATTACTATGATAACCTACTTTAATTTATAAATTACTTATATAACCTACTTTTTTAAAAATTACTTATATAACCCACTTTTTTTCTCTATTGACAGTATGTAATTCAGAATGATTTTAATAAGATTATTCGAAACTAGAAATATTTTAGATTTATAAAAAAGATATTCTATTCCCTTTTAAAAGTA
>OVBA01005829.1:0-18680 GCA_900406435.1 Lepidium aucheri
ATCCATTACGGTGCTAGCCACGATCATGCCAAATCAGAAGTTTAAAGTTCAACCCAAAACATCTAATAGCCGATCCATAATACTAGATCTCTCCTCGGTGGATCAAACCATCACCCACATGGCACTTGGTCTCCGATTCCNTCAGATCTCTCTTGATCAGGGAGATATCCGCCTTAAACTCGGCCATGTGAGAGGAGATCGGATCATATCATTGTTCGGAGGCAAGTGGATCGGTGATTTCACCTCTGATCTCCCTATCCTCGAGATCCAGAAGGATCTACTCACTTCTCATGGCTTGAGAGTTGAGGATCAAAGGAGATCTCATTAGCATAAACATAAACAACAATAAAATAAAGAACAGAAAGTAAAAGATGAAGATCAAATCAAACTTAATTCATTAAAGCATAAATCAGAATCAACAATGTACCTTAAACTTAAAAGAAAGCAACAACGAAAATAAAGAGAGAGTTCTTCAGCTAAAACATCAGATAATATGCTAAAATAGAGCTTAAGGGGTATTTATAGGGTCATTTGGATAACCCTAATGGTCAAACCGACCTAAGTCGGTCAACCAGAAATCTTGTCCTCAGAGTCCTTGCGCGAGCTTGGCACCGAGGAGTGGTTCTAAACTTCGCCCTCAGGAGTTGAAGCCAAGTGAATGATCCGAGTGTAATGGGTTTGTTTCTCCTCGCAACAGATAGGTTGAGGTTGGTGACTGAGGCGTCCTTCCTGAGAGTTCCGAGCAGTCCTCACTTGCGATCTGCGAGGCAGCAATCCAAGTTTGCATGACTTCTTTTTCCTAGCAGCTGATCCAATCATCCTTAGCTCCATTTTTTGCTCCTTTTCTGCTCCTTTTGCTCCTTTTACTAGATAAATTCCAAAACTCCAAATGCAAATGCAAAAAGTGCAAAACTAACCTAAACGGACCTAAGTGCACAGAAAATCTAGCTAAACGGATGCAAAAAAACCTAAAATAAGACTCTAAAACCATCAAAAATCACACACATCAGCTCCCCCAAACTTAGATCTTGCTTGGCTTCAAGCAAGTGCAATGACCTAAGGTGGAAAAGCTGAACACACAAAGTGAGAACATCTTGTCTGAAAAAAACTTGCTTAAGCCAAATCGTAATCCACATATGGGCTCTATCATTTTGGAAACCGCAATGTAATCATCNTAAACATAGCATACAACCTATGGATTCCTATCACCTAAGCTGGTCTCTAAAGGTGCAAGTCTAACTACTTATTTCTTATTGGCGCGGTCCTCAAGAGAGACTAGAGATCAAGAAGTACATGTTTTGACTTCCCTAAGCTTAGCATGATCATTTTTCAACTTAAATGGTTCCTTCTCATTAAAATTTTGCTGCCCATTTATTCATTCTTTCTTTTCTTTTTCTTTTTCTTTTATTTTCTTTTTATGTGCCCTTTTGGCTTTTCCGAAGTTGGCTTACACAAACATGAAAAGCTACAGGTTTACACATCTTCCCAAGTTGCTCCACCAACCCGCATATGGAGTAAGTTAGCGGATATACACGGACGTGAAATGCTGCGGGTTTACACATCCTTCCAGCCGCTTCACCTTTACCACTTACTCGGTTTAAGTTCTTTGCGGACAGCTTAATTTTCCACTTAACTTTTGAGAGGGTTTTACCAAGCACACTTTTTGGATCAGGCTAATCAAAGAGAAGGAAGGTATTGATGCATCTCTAGGCTCTAAATTTGGAAGTTTAGGTTCAGTTTTACAACCGAAGCAAAGTTCACCAAAGCGATGATCCGCCCAAAAACTTTCCAAAATGGCTATCTACCAATCAAAGAGCATTCACAATGGTTACTAGCTTAACTTATCAAGATTTGCCCATCATCAAGATTATTCTCACATAACAAGTTCGGATGCATGAGTCCTAAATGATTGCAACCTAAGACAATTGTAAGTGAATGCAACTACATGAACACTCTATTTTTTTAGTTTTCATTTTCAAAAAATTTCAAATTTTTATGGTTTTTTTATGCCTTAAGTGCCATGAAATGCAACAAGCAAATGCACAAAGAAAAATCTAACTGAATTCTTACAACCTAAGTGATATGCATGAAAGGCAAACTAAGATCACAAAACACAAGGTTAGTAATTCCTAGGACCCTCCCCCAAACTTAAGTCACACAGTCCCTTGTGTGTATGAAAGCTTAGAAGAGAACCCTAGGTCAACAAGGCTAGTTATGGAATGCGGTATATACAATGAAAGGAGCGGAGTGGTACCTTTTTGGAGCCTTATGCAAGGCTTTTGGATGCATGATGATGTCCCTCGTAGTGAGGCCTCACAGTTCCAGGGCCAAGGCACCTTATCTAAATGCTAGATACCATCCTCGCCCGTGCTGCTCGTGGTTCATTATCTCTTGGTGGCACGAGAAGATCCATGAGTCATACTCAAGGCAGAAGTTGAACACTCCTCGCACCCCACCCTCGCTTGTCAGCTGCGAGGGTTGTTGTTTTTAGCCAAAATTTCCTCTCCTCGTGGTTACACATGCGAGGGCCATATGCGAGGCCAAAACTTGGCTCGTTAATGGTCCTATTTTCACCTGAAACTAAGACAACCATGTCACACTCCAAGCATAAAGAGAAAAATAAAAATGTTCCAAAACTAAACATAAAAACCAAAGTACTTAAAGCAAATAAAAAGTTCTTAAAAGTAAAGGGATAGACATGGGACTTCCTCCCAAGTGAGCTTGTTTATAGTCTCAAGCTCGACTCTTCACACCTAGTTGGCTTAGGGTGGTTTAGAGAGGGGGATTGGAATCCCCTCAATAGTTTTTCCAACAACCATAAAGAGCTTGACTTTCTGTCCGTTGTTTGGAAGGTCCTCTCCTTTCTTGGTAACCAAAGTAATGGCTCCACAAGGCATGGGCTATTTGATGTTGAAGGGCCTTGACCACTTTGATTTGTGCTTTGAGAAGAGGAGTTGCTTGACTTTTGCAAAAGGCTTGGTACGCTTGCAGCTCTTCACTTTATACTCTATTGCACCATTCACAACTCTGATTTGTTGCAAAATTATTTCAAGTCCGGGATCCAATGGTGGAGGTTTGGTCAACTCCTTAGGAGGTAGATTTGCTATCTCATTGCAAGAAAACATGTCTTTAAAGCTTTCCCCATCAACAACCTCCTCAAATATTGGTATTTTTTCTGCAGTAATCACTAGCCTTGCCGCTCTTAACCATTAGAACCTGAGGGGGTTTAAAGGGTTTAGTATGCAACTTGCTTGAATCCTTTGGAGCTGCAGATCTTTGGGCACTCGTAGGCTGGCCTCGGCCTTGTGTAGGGCGAGGTGGAGTGTCGAGGCTAGCTATTGGAGACGAGTTGAGCATTTTTCTCTCCCCCCCTTCATGAATCACATTGTCCTCTGTGTTAGCGACCATACCAGCTCGT
Organism: Lepidium aucheri; assembly: GCA_900406435.1. Classification (NCBI taxonomy): domain Eukaryota; kingdom Viridiplantae; phylum Streptophyta; class Magnoliopsida; order Brassicales; family Brassicaceae; genus Lepidium; species Lepidium aucheri. The sequence goes on from OVBA01005829.1 coordinate 3,419, forward strand.
GGAGGAAGCTCTTTGTCAAAGTTGCCTAACCTCGAGGCTAGACAGCGAGTATAGATGTTGAGTTTAATTTTTTTATGTCCTACCCTCGCTTTCGGTCCTCGAGGAGTACCTACGAGGCCTGCAAATACAGAGGAGTGTGAAGTTTCCTGAACTCGGGGCTTGACGGTGAGTACAGACGTTGAGCTCAGGTTGTTTGTGGTGCCTTCGGGTCTGGCTGCCGAGGAGTACCTGCGAGGCCTACGAGGACAGAAACAACGATTCATCAATAGGATATGAGCTTGGTCTTTATAGATCCAAGCTGAATGAAGCAAAGACAAGTAACACAAAACCTAATCCTAAGACTAGCAAATTATAAATTGGAACAAACAAAAACTGATTTGGCAACGGCATCAATGTGATAACAAGATTTTTGACCTATGGAATTAAATCAGAAGCATAGTGGTAAGTAGGTGGATGTCGAACCAATACTCAGTAGTTACATGCAAACAATCTACCTAATACTAAATCCTAGTCCAGACAACCTATCAATCTGTCACAAAGATAGGCTATGTTTTCATGAAAGCTTGCAATCTACCAATAGGACAAAATAAGTTACAAGACAAAATCAAAACATAACCAAACTTGCAAAAACAGAGAAATGATCAAATAAAAGAGCAAGATGATGAAAATAGATAAATCTAAGATCAGAAACATGAATCTAGAGGATAGGAGGTGATTAATCGGCGGTAAACGCGCCGATCCGACCTCGCCAAGCTATATATGGTGATCCCTAGACCGGGATAAGCTAGATCAACCCATTCTCATGGTGAAGACCCCTTTCCAAATCCGGCTGATCCATTACGGCGCTAGTCACGATCATGCCAAATCAGAAGCTTAAAGTTCAGCCCAAAACATCCAATAGCCGATCCACAATACTAGATCTCTCCTCGGTGGATCAAACCATCACCCACATGGCACTTGGTCTCCGATTCCCTTAGCGCTAGCTTTAGCTTTTGGCCCAAATCACATCTCTCTTGATCAGGGAGAGATCAGCCTTAAGCTCGGCCATGTGAGAAGAGATTGGATCAGATCATTGTTCGCAAGGAGAGTGGATCGGTGATTTCACCTCCGATCTCCCTATCCTTGAGATTCACAAGGATCTACTCACTTCTCATGGCTTGAGAGTGAGGATCAAAGGAGATCTCATCAGCATAAACATAAACAACAATAAAATAAAGAACAGAAAGCAAAAGATGAAGATCAAATCAAACTTAATTCATTAATGCATAAATCGGAATCAACAATGTACCTTAAACTTAAAAGAAAGCAACAACAAAAATATAGAGAGAGTTTTTCAGCTAAAACATCAGATAATATGCTAAAATAGAGATTAAGGAGTATTTATAGGGTCATTTGCATAACCATAATGGTCAAACCGACCTAAGACGGTCAATCAGAAATCTTGTCCTCGGAGTCCTTGCACGAGCTTGGCACCGAGGAGTGGTTCTGAACTTCGCCCTTAGGAGTTGAGGCCGAGTGAATGGTCCGAGTGTAATGGGTTTGTTTTTCCTCGCAATAGATAGGTTGAGGCTGGTGACTGAGGCGTCTTTTCCTGAGTGTTCCGAGCAGTCCTCGCCTGCGATCCGCGAGGCAGTGATCCGAGTTTGCATGACTTTTTTTTCCTAGTAGCTGACCTAAGTGCACAGAAAATATAGCTAAACGGATGCAAAACAACCTAAAATAAGACTCTAAAACCATAAAAAATCATACACATTAGTTTACACTTTAATGGTTGATTATGGAATGATTTAGTCAATGATTGCTTGCTTTACTTCTTTATTCTTGCGTATTAGTTTTTCTCTTTGATTATGTCATCGGACTCTACCCATTCCTCATCCCTCTCAATATAAGGAGGGAGTAAATCCATCTGGATCTTGAGAATAGAGAGACCGGAGGCAAAATCAATGATTCCCTTTCCTAGCTAGCCGATCGATAACGCCGATCTCTTCTAGTAAGGCTGAGCTTAAGGCTTATCTCTTCATGATCAGCTGAGATCTGAACCGGGTCATGACTGGAAGCTAGCGCTAACAGATATGAAAGCCCCTATCCTTACTAGAAATGATTCGATCCACCAAAGAGAGATCTAGTATGCAGATTGGCCATTAGACAACCTGGGCTGAGCTTTATGTATCCGAATCGGTGAGATCGCGGTGAGGGCTGAATGGATCACCTGGTTCGGATCGAGATCCTCTTCGTGAAAGCTGGTCGATCTAACCAATTTCCTAGTAGAGAGATCTCTCAAAACAAATTTGGCGAGGGGGATCACCGAGTTCATCGCCGATCAACCTTCCAATCCTTTAGATCCTCTTTTATCAATAGCTTGAAATCTTATTTTGAATAGCTCTCTGTTTTATAGTCATTTCTCTATTTTACTGTTCATTGCTCTGATTTAGTTTTGTCTTGTACCTTATTTTGTCCTTTGTGCTCATTTGTTAGCTTAGTTTATTTCAGATCTATCATTGTCACATAATGTTTAGATTTGCTTGAACTAGGACGTGGTCATAGATAGGTTGCTAGTAAGTCATTCCGTGTATTGGTTCGACATTCCATTCACTTACCTTACTCAATGATTTGATAGAAGAAACTGCAAAAAAACCCTTTTATCAAATTGGCGCCGTTGCTAAATCAGATTTTTGTTTATTACACTCTATAGTTTATTCGTCTTAGGATCAAGTTCTGTGTTTATTGCACTAAAACACTTGTTTTTGCTCCATAAAGCTTGGATCTATAAGGACCAAGGTTAAAAAGTATTGATAACATCGTTGTTTCTGTCGTTGCAGGCCTCGCATGTACTCCTCGACGTCTAAACTCGAGGACAGACCCAGAACTTTTAGCCTTAACCTTAACTCCTGCGAGTTAAGCGGAGACTCAAATCAGCTGACCAGTTGATGCAAACATGTTCGAAGGGCTCTCACAATCATCAGTATCTCATCGACAATATCAACCTACTTCCTCGTGAACTTAGACGACAAAGTACGAGAATGTAGTCGCCACCGCCTGATATGGACAACACAACACCTGGCACAACAACAGATGGAATACCACTGTAACCTGATGCAGCAGCCCACCAGGTGCGAGCACAACCCCAAGCTCGTCGCCCTGGTTACATAGGTACGAGTTATTCTCCGAGTATCCATACTCAACAGAAGGGCATCCAACCACAGGCTATCCAGAATAATAACTTTGAGATCAAGAGTGGATTGATCTCCATGGTGCAAAATAACAAGTTTCACGGATTGCCCTCAGAGGACCTCCTCGACCATCTCAACGAGTTTGAAAGACTCTGCACTCTCACCCGCATCAATGGAGTGAGTGAGGACGCGCTTAAACTGCAACTTTTTCCTTTATCTCTCGGAGATAGAGCCCATCAATGGGAAAAACACTTACCCACAGGCACCATTACCACTTGGCCAGAATGCAAACGCCTCTTCCTCTCAAAATTATTTTCTAATTCGAGGACAGCCAAGTTGAGAAACAACATCTCCAACTTTGTGCAACAAAGCACCGAGTCACTTGCCGAGGCATAGGATCGCTATAAGGCATATCAGTCCCAATGCCCACATAATGGATTCCCGGAAGACACTATCTTCAACAACTTCTACCAAGAAGTCCATCCGAGGATCCGTATTCTTCTTGATACCGCAAGCCACGATAGTTTTCTACAACAAGAGATTGAGGAGGGAAGAGCACTTATAGAGAACCTCGCTTTAGCTGATGGTCAATATGGCGAGGAGTAAGACCGAGCTGTATGTGGTACCTGTGAATCCAATACATCCGCACGCAAGGAATTGAAGACACTACATGAGAAATTGGACAAGCTGCTCATGGTCCATACAAAGCAAGTGAATTTGGTAAAAGAGGAACAACTACAAGAAGGAGATGATGAAATAGTTGAAGAAATTTGCTTTGTTCAAAATCAAGATGGATCCAAGCCTTGGGTAAACTACAAACAAAACCCAAACTGGAGCTATAGAAGCACAAATGTAGTAAACCCACAAGATCAAGTCTATCCACCAAAGCAAAGAGCATAGATTCCAAAGGAGCAATGGCAACAGAGTCTAAAACCTATACTAGCTGCCACACAACCCTAATCCGCACAAGAGAATTCACCAGACGTAATGAACATGTTTCAACAATACTTCAATGCCAAACGGCTCAACAAACAAAAATCAATAAGAAGTTTGGTGACATACATAACCGCATTGACTCTACTTATAATGTTCTCAAATGCAAATTTGAGACACTCAATGCAAGATTGAAATATGTGGAAAGCAATCAAGCTTCATCATCAACAAAACTAGCGGCCAACTCCCTGGGAAAGCTGTCCAAAATCCCAAGGAATACATGGCCCAATCTATCACTCTTCACCATGGAAAAGTGCTCCCACCAGTGGTTAAACAAAAGGGAAACGCCAAGGAAAACGTTATTCAAAAAGGGGGGAGCAGAACAAATTAAGGAGACAACCGAACATGAACAACTCGAGGATACACCTCGCAGGCCAGTCCCGCAAGAAGAGGTTGATGATAGTCTGATTACTGAAAAATTTGCCATTCCTACACAACTCAGGGAGATCCCTCGCACGCCTATGCTGCAAGGAGAAGAATCCAACAATCCCAAGCAGAACAAAAAGGAAGGAGTTGCACATGTGGTCGCTACCAAAGCTAAAGCACATTTCCCCTCAACATTGAAGAAAAATCAAGCTCAGAAGCAAAGAGTTCTCTTCGACATAAAAATGGGTGGAATTGAGCTAAAGATATCTATCTTGGACGCTTTCGCTTTAACTCCACAATATAAAAACTTTTTGAAAGATACTCTAAAGGAAAGGGAGAAAGAATGCATGGCTATTAGGGCTCAAACAGCTGGATCAATCTTGATACCAATTCTGCCGCATCAAAGAAAAAGGCTCATTGCGGAAAAGTTGGATGACCCAGGGAGCTTTACACTGCCATGTGCTGTGGGTCATTTGACATTCATCAATTGCCTGTGCGATCTTTGGGCATCTATTAGTCTCATTCTACTAATCACTGCTCAGAAATTGGGATATTCAAAGTTCAAGGACTGCAAGATATCGCTTTTCCTCGCAGACAGAACCACCAGATGACCAAGGGAACTACTTGAGGATGTTTCTGTGAACGTTAGTAATGTTCTTGTCCCAACAGATTTTTTTGTTTTGGAAATGGACGAAGAATCTATAGATCCGTTGCTACTGGGTAGACCGTCTTGGCATCAGTTGGAGCGTTGATTGATGTAAGTAATAGAACTATAGAGTTGAAGGTTGGAGACGGTATTGGGATGATGTTTGACCTTAAAGAATGGGCAAAGAAACCCACCATAAATGGACAGTGTTTTGAAATTGAAGGAACCATTGAGGAAATGGCCGAGGAGGTCACCAAGGGAGCTCTGGTTTCCCTCACAAAACCATACTAGGAAAAGTGTGGAGATTCAAGGTTGTGACTTTAAACAAGCCCACTTGGGAGCGAATCCCATGTCTATCCTTTACTTTTAAAGACTCGTTATACTTTTGTCTATTGTCGTTTTAGTTTTTTATTTTGTCTTGGAGAATATTTCTTTTTATCTTCGTTATTATGGGTATTTGGAATGTCTATCTGTGTCTCAGGTATGAAGGGACCAAGAACATCATCATGGCAGCAATCTTGAAAAATGAGAGGTAATGATACCCCCAAAAATCCAAGAGCCAGCCTGCCTCGCATATAATCCTCGAAGGCAAGGAGACGAGGAATGAGATGAATTTGGCGAAGAACCAGTATCCCTCAAGGCACAACGCCGAGGAAGGTGTGAGGGTAGTGTTCACATTGCCTTGAACACCACTCATGGACCTAATTGCACAACCTGAGTATCCTTATATATTGTTTCTAGCCATATAAGTCTTATGACGTTTGAAACGCACCCATTATTCAGTGAATTCTTGAATCTAAGCTAAATCGTATTGATGCCTCACACTAAGATGATCTTGATATGGTGGCTAATCGTTCGTGTTTCTAGATATTGTCACAAGTAGGGAACTGATCAAGATTCGGAACAGTCATTGGGCAGAACAGCAAGAGAAGTTCAAGCTTGGTTTCTAAATAGGTATTGAAGCCTCGAGTATAACAACGAGTATAAGGTGCAAGGTATCAGGCTATCGGTTACGAAGGAACTGTGGGTTATCTCGATTCCAGCTCACCAAGTAGGGCCCACAAGCTAACAATATTAGCTAAAGTTAAGGAATAGTCAAATCTGAGTAAGACAGATCGGCCTGTTGAGATCGCCCAAGATTTCAAAATTTGAAATCAAGGGCTAAGATCTGGTCTGCACCGAGGACTAACCACGAGGTGGCATCAGGAGCCAAGATTGTCTCCTCCTTCCTTATTTGTCTCCTGAAAACTCTACAATACCTCCCTTTAAATTAAAATCCTCTCACCGCAATTCCTTATTCGCTCTCCAGCTCTCTAAACGGAAACACTCTCTTCTTTTGCACCGGAAACTTGATTGGAGAAGAAGAAATCAAGATCTCTTGTTCGAGGAATTTTAGCTAATTCACTTTTCCAGGATTAAGAAACCCTATTCTCAGACACCTCAACATATCTTCAAGGGATAAGAGAAATAGTAAGGAGCTCCGCAGAAAATTCCTGCAAGACGCGCAGAGAAGTGGACGGAAAGAGATGGATGCGAGATTAGAGGACTCGCCGCCGATTAAGTCGGAGAGAGATTGCAAAGCTCAGACTTGCCGTTTTCTTGTACACTCAGACGGCAAGGACGAGATGGCCAATCAGAAGAAGAAAGAAGCTCCGGTCAAGAAGACGACAAGAAAGTAGGTTGGTGAATTGATAGATTGGAGATTCGTGCACCCTCAAAATGGAGAAGGGAGCTCTGCACAAGAGAAGAGAAAAGGAAAGCAGATTGCCTCGCAATTTACAAGCAAGGACAATGATTCTAACAGCAACGATGATGGTCGGGGCTCGCCTCTGGATGTCGAGTATGAGCGCGAGGAGAAAAGGACAACCCGATCTGCAGCTCGCAAGAGAGAGAAAACAACCAGATACAGGGAAGACATAGAAGCGTTGAAGTGGAGTGGTTACCCAGAAGAAGAGGCGAGGATAGCCTACAAGGAGAGACAAACTGAGAAAAAAGGAAAGTCGTGAGGAATGCCAATAATTCTGATCAAGCGTACGAAGCCCTTACAATGATGGGTATCAAGGGAATGTACTTTCCGCACATCGGGATCATGAATAGACTAAGTATTACCAAGGATGTGGATAGGATCTTCAACTTGCGGGGGATTATATTCTTAATGTACAACATGGCGATTTCTTACATCAAGGAAACCTTGCAGTTTTTGGCAACCGTGGATGTCCGAGTATATTCAAACAAGGTGCCGACTTGATGGAGAGGAACGGAGCCGGTTACAAAACGTTCACGGTTTATGACAAGCTTTATACCGTGACGTTTAAGCAAATGGATCTAATCTTCGGCTTCCCGTCCGGAGACTCGGTGTACCCAGAAGTAGGAGACAAGATGACCAATGAGGTATGGAACATGCTATCAGGTTGCGGGAAATATGACTCATCAAGGAGCAAGAGGAACTCGATTAGAAACCCTGCCATCAACTATGCAAGGAGAGCCATCGCCAACGTGCTTTTCACTGGACCCTCAACCTCGCCACTCAACCTCGGAGAAATGTAGATGATGGTCATGGCAATGAAGGAAATAGCGGGAAGTACTCCAAGCGGCATACAGATCAAAGGGGATGAAGGAAATTCTGATATGTCATTTGTCTTGGCTAAGCAATTTCTGACCTAGTGCAAGCGGGCAATGACTCAAGCGGGAAGAGGAACTAGTTAAGCCAAGCACATCTACATCGTTGGTGTGATAACCCGAATTTTGGAGGCATGCAGAGTACCATTAAACATGGACAGTAGGAATTGGGTTGAGCCACAATTCATAGAACTGAAGTACCTCCAAGTAGCAAGCCTCTATGCTAAAGGCGAGTTTGTAGGCCGAGCTGTGTATAAATTTGACAACCCGGAGAAGGCCAATGCTAGAATCGATGTCCCTTGCCCTGAATACACTTCACTTGACGCGAGAGAGAACGTGACTTTCATTCCGCCCCTTGCTTCTCTCCTTAGTGAAGACATGCGAGGACGACAAACCCAGCAAGCCAAAGAGGACGTGAATGAAGACAAGGTCGATCTCGAGTCCTACCTGTTTGAAGAGTTCCATGAGAAGAACCAAGGCACTACAACCAAAGAAGCCCACAAGCGAATCGGGAGCTTCAGAAGTTGGGAAAATGGCTGCTCAAGAAGGTGGAGGGCTTAGCAAATGAAAAGGAGGAGTGGCGCAGCGAGCGATCAGAGCTCTGGAAGGCAATTGACGGGCTGCAATTATCGGTCAGCAGGATGGCACCTCAGCCTCGCACACATGACTCGCCGCCACCCGCGAGGAGACAATCAACCTCAGCAGCCACCAACTCCTGCGAAGCACGCCAGGAAAAGCCGCAACACCAGTTAGTCGACAATACGCTGGTCTACAAGAGAAAGGGAGAAAAGAGCCACAAACGCCGTAGCAGCACTCAAGCTGATCTAAGACAGACCCTCCTAACCAGATCCCTCACATGCATTCCTAGCCGAGCACACTCGCGAGGATCACTTCGACAGACCACATCACGTTGCACCATGCGAAGGAATAGCTCCAAGAGGGTATCCAGACCCTCACAGTTATCCATTCAAGGACATGAATGCCCCGACTGCTCACTTTTTCAACTTCTAGGTACCATACTCCAAAACCATTGTACATATAATTTTATTTTCTTTATTTCCGCCTTTTGTTTGTCTAGACAACTTGCTTAGACTTTTATGCACACAAGGGACTATGTAATTTAAGTTTGGGGGAGGGGTCTAGAGTACTCTCACATCGTTTCTTGTGTTCTTAGTTTCTGTTTTGCATGCATTCGCTTAGGTTGTAAAAATCCGTTTAGATTTTTCTTTGTTGCATTTTATTTTTGCATTTCATAGCATATAAGGCATAGAAAAAAACAAAAAATTTGAAAAATCTTGAAAATTAAATCCGAAAAAATAGAGTGTTCATGTAGTTGCATCCATTTGGCTTTGAACATAGGTTGCATTCACATAGGACTCATGCATCCATACTTGTTAGATGGGGATTATCTTGATGATGAGCAAATCTTTTTAAGATAGCTAGTAACCATTGTGAATGCTCTTGATTGGTAATTGGCCGTTTTGGAAAGTTTATGGGCGGATCATTCACCTTAGTGAACTTTGCTTGTGTTGTGTATGGAAAAGGCCTTGTTTGATATCTTCTAAAACTGAATTTGAATTGCCAATTTAGGCTATAGATGCATCAAACACCTTCCTTCTTTATGTTTAGCATGATCCATTGTGTATGTGCGGTAAAACCCTCTAAAGTTAAGTGGAAAAACAAAAAATGAAAGCTGCCCGCCAAAAATTGAGTAAGTGGTAAAGGTGAAGCGGCTGGAATGATGGATAAACCCATAGCCATTCACAACCGTGTATATCCACTGTTTACTCCAAATGCGGGTTGGTGAAGCAACTTGGAAGGAAGCGTAAACCCATAGCCTTTCATGTTTGTGTAAGCCAACTTCGGAAAAGCCCAAAAGGCATATAAAAGAGAAAAGAAAAAGAAAATAATAAACAAGCGGGCAGAAAAAGTGTGGATGAGAGGAAACCACTTGAGTTGAAAAGAATGATCATGCTAAGCTTAGGGAAGTTGAACTATGTACTCGTTGATCTCTAGTCCCTTTTGAGGATCACACCTAGAAGAAATAAGGAATTAGGCTTGGACCTTTAGAGACCGTCTTAGGTATTAAGACTCTATAGGCTGGATGCTATTCTTGAGGATGATTACATTGTGGTTTCCAAAATGATAGAGCTTACATGTGGATTATGGCCCTAGCTTACACAAGTTACTCGTTGGATGAGATATTACCATTTTGTGTGCAGTTTTTCCATCTTAGGTCATTGCACTTGCTTGAGGTCAAGCAAGATCTAAGTTTGAGGGACCTCTTGTGTGTGATTTTTGATGTTTTTAGAGTCTTATTTTAGGTCGCTTTGCATTCATCTAGATAGATTTTCCTTGTACTTAGAACCGTTTAGGCTTGTTTTTCACTTTTGCATTTGTATTTGGAGTTTTGGAGTCCATTCTAGTAAAAAGAGAAGAAAAGGAGCTAAAATGGAGCTAAGGAGCATTGGAGCATCTATTGAAATGTCTAAGAGAAAAAATAATAAAGAAGGATCGTGCACCCATCGGATCTCTGCCTCGAAGCTCATATGCGAGGGATATAAGAAGCACCCCCAATGAAGGCTACCTCAAGGACTTGCCTCAATCCATCTGTTGCGAGGGAAGACCAGTGCAGAAAAAAGACTTATCCCTTTTCACATCAAGGATAATACACGGAGAAATAACTCAGATAGAAACCACAAGGAAAAAGACATAAAGCGTTCCTTGTAGCTCAAGCTCGCGCAAGAAATCCGAGGGAAGCTTCACAGACCGTCTGGTTGACCGACTTAGGTCAGTTTGACCATTAGGGTTATGAGAATGACCTTATAAATACCCCTCTAATAACTCTTATGTCATCATCTGATGTTTTAGTTGAAAAACTCTATCTTTATGCCATTTTCATTTTAAGCTTTACTTTAAGGAGTGTTTACACTTTAATGGTTGATTATGGAATGATTTAGTGAATGATGGCCTGATTTACTTCTTTATTCTTGCATATTAGTTTTTCTTCTTTGATTATGTCATTGGAATCTACCCCATTCATCATCCCTCTCAAAATGAGGAGCGAGTAGATCCATTTGGATCTTGAGGATGGGGAGATCGGAGGTGAAATCGATGATTCCCTCGCCTAGCAAGCCGATTGATAACGCTGATCTCTTCTAGTAAGGCTGAGCTTAAGGCTTTTCTCTTCCTGATCAGCTGAGAACTGCATCGGGTCATGACCGGAAATTGGCGCTAACAAATATATGTAAGCCCCAATCCTTACTAGAAATGGTTTGATCCGCTGAAGAGAGATCTAGTATGCGGATCGGCCATTAGAAAACTTGGGCTGAGCTATATGCATCCGGATCGGTGAGATCGCTGGGAGGACCGAATGGATCAGCCGATTAGGATTGAGATCCTCTCCGCGAAAGTAGGTTGATCTAACCGATTTGCTAGTCTAGAGATCGCTCAAAACAAATCTGGCGAGGGGGATCACCGAGTTCATCGCCGATCAACCTCCCAATTCTTTAGATCCTCTTTTATCAATAGCTTGAAATCTTATTTTGAATTGCACTCTGTTTTATAGTCTTTTCTTTGTTTTATTGTTCATTGCTTCGATTTACTTTTGTCTTGTAGCTTATTTTGTCTTTTGTGCTCATTTGCCAGCTTAGTTTATTTAAGATCTATCATTAAGACAGAATGTTTGGATTTTCTTGAACTAAGACGTGGTCATAGATAGGTTTCTAGTAAGCCATTCCGAGTATTGATTAGACATTCCCCTCACTTACCTCACTCAATGATTTGATAGAAGAAACCACAAAAAAAACTCTTTTATCAGCTGATGGTTGGGAATCTCCGCTATTCTAGTCAAGAGACAGAGGAGACTAGTTTCAAGTAAAGATCATATGGAAAGAATACTATGTTTACAGGGAGACATTATCCCTCCGCTCACCTCATTGTATAGCGGAGAATCTCCCACTTCTCTTTGCTGTTCATGACGAGTAAGTACAAATCTCGATCTTGAAACTATTGACCATTCCTATCTCTTTATAAGCATTAAGCACTTTTTGTCTCAGCTCAATTTAAGTGTTATGTCAACAATAAATTATATATTGATAAACACTAGTGTTGTTTCTCAATTATTGCTATATGTTCGGTGGGTCTCTTTGGTGTGAGACAATATTGAATATATTGATTGGATTACAATTGTTAAAAGCTGGACTGCCCTAGACAGAAAAATTCTAATAAGACTCAAATTTAACTGTCAAATCAATGATTAGTTCTGGTCGATGCTTTTGACATTAATACTTATGAACACTGCAGAGCTATGCGATTTCCAGCAGCTCCGACGGATGCTGAAATGGACTGGCCTGATCAAGAGGTTGCTGCCTTACATCTACAGATTGTTTTTTGTAGTCACCATTAAATTGTTGATGACCGAATTTAATCACCAGATTTTCCATGTGCTTTTTTATGTGTTGATTCCGGTTCATTTGTTCTTACTGTGATCTAGTTACACACTACTTGTTCGAAATTTACCAACTAGGCATCCGCAACCGGTGAATAGGTTGTTAATTATAGATAATTGGTTCTTTGGTAGCTTATACACGTTAAGTTTGACCAGACTAGTCGTAATCAGAAGGTGCATACCTTGTTCCTTAATACTCGGGCTCCTAGTTCAAGACAAAACTTTGGGCGTGCAAATTATTATTTACTACCCAACAAACATTTTGTTTGCCTTGAGGGATAAGTCTTTAACATATTCTGATATCTTTTTCAGGAATCTTTGGAATTGTGAGATATTCTTTTTTTTTGTGAACTAGCTTAGTGGCTTTTAATTCCCCTCCTTATACTGCAGGTAGGAGGTTCAATCTTTGGTGCGTTGAGGATTTATAAAGTGACAACACCACTGGGCCACCTGTCCTCGGCAAATTGTGAGATATTCAAAAAATTAAGAAAAATATATTTTCTAATTCGAAATTGGTATAATTTCCATATTTTTCAAATCTGGTGTATGTCTAGGATTCGCCTAGATTATTTTGTATTAACCCTACATTATTATCGATATATAAGGGTCAAGATTGTTTCTAGGTCTCTCCATCATAACAATCTATTTCTCTCTGAGAAATTTTGGCTCTTATTCACATCGATTAACACATTTTTCTTCTATTTCTTATTTGTGAGGATGTTTCACCTCAAGCTGAATAAGAAGGCCACTAAGCCTTGCTGCTCCTCATTTGGGTATGACTAAGCCTAGAGTCACTGGTCAGAACCGTCCTAAACGAGCGGATTACAATTGTTTAATATCAGATTCGGAACCTGAGTTGCAGCTTTGAATCAGTTAACTGATCTACTCCCTACTCGATCTGGTTTTGAGATTGGTGAGTGTTCTCATGGTGAGACTTCTCTAACTAAAAAGGTGCGAAGACCTCTATTTTAAGAGGAAACATTACTTAATACTGAGGAGGATATTCCCACACAAGTTGATTATCTCGATTATGGTTTTCATAATGCTTTGTTGAATAACCGATCAGAAAAAGATTCGACATTCACATATCTTAAGTCTGTCCCACAGGTTGATGATGACATGGACGATGCGGGTTTGAAGGAAGTAAAGTCTTCAAATTTGGAGGAATTTACATTGGACAATTTGGCATTTGAGGCTGCCCTAGTGAGTGCAAGAGACCTTCCTGATGAAGAGATGGCTCGAATTCATGAAGAGTTTGCACATAAATTGCAAAAATGTCAAGAGGCAAGGCTTGTTAAACCACCACCAGGGTCGAGCAACCCTCCCTTTCGTTCCTCAACACCACTTCGTGGAGTTAGCTCTAAGAAGATGCAAATTGGTGTGGCCTTACCTTCCCAACAATCGTCCAAGAAAAATAAGACGAAGGAGGGACCTTTTAAAGCTTCCTTATTTTAGTTATAATTTTAATGTTTCAAACTTTACGGTTGTATTGCCAAGACATTCGTAGTAAACTTTCTATTAATTACGTTTGTCGTATTTGGAAACAACTTAAGCCTGATTTTATATTCCTCTCAGAAACTAAGAATAATTTTATTTTTATGGAAGAAATTCAGCTCCATTTGGGTTATAATTTTTTACAAACAGTTGAGCCAGTAGGTTCAAGTGGTGGCTTAGTACTATTATATTCTGATATTTTTGATGTCACAATTAATTATAAGGATAAAAATATGATAGATATATCTGCCGAAATTAAAGGAAAATCGATGGATATTACTTTTTTTAACAGGGAACCTGTCCAAAATAAACGATCTTATGTTTAGAAAAGGTTAACTCGAATTGGTATTATTAGAAACACACATTGGTTAATTATTGGAGATTTCAATGAATTATCTGGTAACCATGAAAAAACAAGCTGGTCCTTTACGATATGTTAATTCCTTTGTCGATTTTAACCAAATGATCATAGACAGTGGACTTATCGACTTTTCAAAAAAAGGTAATACATGGTCCTGGAGAGGAGTGAGAAATAACAGAATCACACGATGTGTTCTTGATAAAGCCTTTGGGAACGAAGAGTGGCATGAGTTATTTCCGAGGTCGGAAATTGAGTACCTTGATATGATAGGTTTGGATCATTGTCCTATCTTGGGTCAGTTTGCTAATCAAGGTTTTAAACCAGATCGTTAGTTTATTTTTGATAAACGATGGAATGGGAAAGCTCATTTTAAGGACATTATTAAGAAAAGTTGGAAAGGTCTTCATTATAGAAGGCCAATGACTTTTATGGGTAAAATTAAATCATGTTGTAGGGAAATTTTTCATTGGTGAAGTTTACATTTTCAACCTACGCATCAAACGATAGTAGAACTACAAAACATAGTGGAAAAACATAGTGGAAGATTTGAAAAATTGTAGTACAAATTATGCAACTGCAATTTTTCAAGCAAACTTTAATCTCAAACATGCTTATAATGAAGAGGAGACTTATTGGAAACAGAAAAGCCGAAACAAATGGCTTCAGGAGGGGGATTGATGCAGATCAGGTTTTAACCTAAAGCAATCTACTACAAGTGTACAACAATGAAGTAGTAGTTCTTAAGGATCATATCCACAAAGAATCAAGTATTGCACTAATGATTGTTTATTGTATTTCTCAAGCTATACTAATCCAATTTTGGTGATTAACTAGCAACTTAAACGATGTAAACTATACAATAAAAAGCATCAGGCATAGGGTATTCATTGGAAAGTAGGAACCTAACTAGGGAAATTATTCAGAACAATGTTAAGCTCGATTCTCGACTTGAACAGAAAGGTATAACAAGCCTACTCTTGTAGCACTTGAGACTCTACTCGATAATCTAGAGGTCCTAACTCTCGTTGGTTCCAAATTACGAATATGCATTAATCAAGTAGGTTCAACTATGCACAATCAACCTAAACATCAGCTATCTCGGTCTAAGATTTATTGCTCATCTAATCTAGTTCAGATTCCTAGCAAGCTTTTGGAGTGCTAAC
>OVBA01005830.1:0-13796 GCA_900406435.1 Lepidium aucheri
AAAATCATCTGTGTGGGAATGATTTTCCCTCAAGATCTAAAGAACAAATTCGGTTTGCTTGAGAGATCTCAATATCTACAGAAGATTAAAAAATTTATTTTCAGGTGATGAAATTGATGGAGGATGAGAGACAAAACATTTGACGAAAAGACGTTTTCATTGAAGAAGCNAACGTAATACAAGATGACTTGTAATAATCCAATAATTTCATTGGGTTTCATTTAAAATGATGTAGTCCATGTGTCACCACCAAGAAGCTCAAAAATGCTGATGTGTCGAGATCTGGAGAGACATAGTCTCCTTATATATATATAATTGGTTTCTTGATAAGATATGAATTAGACACACGTTTACTATTTCCGATTGATCTTATACATTCAGTTCAATCATGAGTTGTAGTTGAAAAGAAACACTTTTTTAATTACTAGTAGCTTAAACCGATACATAACCATACAACATTGGAATCTCGTCTAAATTTCTGGTTTGCCCATTACTTTTTCTGAACCAGAACAACTAGATAAAAACCAATGTGAGCAGAAAGAAAACCGGAAACCCAAATGTAATTCTACTAGACCTGGAGAACCAAACCCTGACGTTATCAATCACAGGTCCACACAAGGAGCTCATATCATCCGTCCTAGTATTGTAATAAACGCTGTAGAACGCAATCCTTGTACGGTCAGCTTTCGCCGTGAAATTCAGTTCCGATCTCTCGAAAGTTGAGTTTGCTTCTACTAAGTAATGAAAGTTTTGTGCCTGATCACCAGCAAACGCCATTACGGCCAATGGTTCCTTACACTTATCTCCTGCGTGTCCTAATGAGAAAGACAACTTGTATGGGATATTTGCCTTTGTCTCAACCATTTGAGATATTATGCCTTCTTTGCCTGATAGAAGTTCCATAGCTCGCTTTCCTTCAGGTACAGAGAAGTGGTCTGAGTCAATAAACCGAACTGCTCGGTTAGATTCCACAGTCCATCCAGGAATAGACGATATTTCTTCATCTAAGTTTGTTGGAAGCAGAACACCTAAACTCGTGTTCCTGAACATCCATGGACCTTCTTCGAAATCTCCATTAATCACTGCATTATCTGTAAGAAATATAGAACAATTGAGATAAAAATTAGCGGAAAAAAGTTCAAAAATTGTAAAATTTGGGTACTAAAAAGAGAAAGCATAGAAAATGAGGGATTAATTTGAAAAAGGAAACGTTAGCTACACGTTACCTTTAGGTTTATCTGGAGTGAAGAGCTTCTTAACAGCGATATCGTCAATGATAGGACCACAAGTAGGATCATCCTCCATGCCAGGATTCTTAAACACCAGCCTAACGCGATCCTCAACCGCTTCAAACGCCCATGCATATGGGTCCCACCCTTGAACGTTATACAGCGTTTGCAAATCAATGTTTTGTGATACGATTGACTCATTAGAAAAAGCCACCGAGATGTTCAATGATTCAAACTGTGCACACGTACGAGCAGCACTGAAAGTGACGGAGTAGACTGAGCCTTTGTCCACCGTTAGTTCTTGGCTGATTTCTGCGTCGTTTCCTAATCTAACAGCGTGTCGACCTTCAGGCACGATCAGGATCATTCCGCCTTGTTTTTGACCGGATCTTATTATCTCCACCGTACCGTCAGATCTCCAGCTCGGAATTTTAGAGGAGTCCTCGACGATTTCATTATCAGGGAAACCAGTATATGGTGGCGTCTCAAAGTCACCGTTTACAACCAAGCCTATAAAAACGTAGTTTCGTCAAAATAAGAAATTAATTTAGTAATATTTTACCAAAAAAGAGAAAAGGAAAAAAAAATTAATTTAAGAGTTTTGAGTGAAAGAAAAATGTTTCAGTTTGTCATTAGTTTCAACTTTAATTTTTATTTCAAGAAGAAATGTAAGTTAATTCCATGAAATCAAAAATAACATGCCATATAACTCCCACACAGATTTTAGATGTAGATTTTGAAACTTATAATAGTAAATTTAAACTCCTCACTAGAAAATTTTTGGTTTGACATATTATTTATTAGAATTTTAAAATATAACAGTTACATAAGATTATATTGCACTTTTTTTAGTAGAATTGATTCGTATTTCTTTAGACGAACGTTAAAAGTTATAAAAATTGAGAAACTGAAAGTTGTACAAATTCCTAGTTTTAATTAGTGATAAAAAATAATAAAGAATTATAGAAAATTGGTGTCAGAAATATATATGATGGAGATATAAAACTACTGGTCCATTAATAACACAATCCATTTTTATATCTTTTATGTTCATTTTTGAGCCATATATTCTCTCAGGATTTTGTAATTTAGTAAAATAATATCATCCAAAATACATATTCTTTCTGAGCAAAATATAAATATACAGATATTTTCTCTCGCGGTTCTCGTGAGTTTCATACTTATCTTGTGTTAGAAGGAGAAAAGATACGAGGAATTATAGAAATAAATGAGAGCAAAAAGTGAGCAGAGGAGACACGAGAATTAAACCAATTCCATGTTTCGGGTCCATGCATTAACTTTCGTGGGACTCTTTATAATTTTGGAAAGTATAGAAGATGACCTTACTTAACATTTTTATGACTACTTCAGTCGGTGGTCTTATGTCTACAGTTACAAGTACCCTTTTCCTTAGGCTAAGTAAGTTAATGTTTGCTTTTTTATTTTATTTTTGTTCTTTTGAAAAAAGGACACAATTAGAGGTATTGTTTTTCAAAGAATTAAGACAAACCAAATTAGTTTTGAGTTGAAGCCAACGGACACTAATAATCAATGAACTAAGGAGGGTTTTTCTGTACTTGATACTCATCATGATGGCCTAAAACTATTTCTAAACTACCATATAGACCAACAATCTATTGTTTCCTTGCTGATTATGACGGCTTAAACTGGAATCATCAATGGTTACACTAGGATTAACGAGCATAACTTTTTAATTAATGCATGATCCAATTTTTGTGTTACTTGGATCTCAAAGGAACTTATTGAAGAAAAAGAACTAAGCAGGCCATGGTGAATCCTCTGTTATTGGAACAGAGAGGCTAGTTAGAAATCCTGAATCATATAACTACAACAGAGATTTCGTCAACCTAATAACACTATCAGAAAACTGACTTTTTACCAATAACCCCAAGAAAAGTGATGAGCTAATGTGAGTTAACAACGTACCGTCTTCTACTGGCGAAGTTTTGCTGTTGGATTCTGAGAACGCTACAACGGAAAGACCAAGCAGCAACATTAGAATAGAAACCGATTTACAATTACTGTTGTTGTAAAGCACCATTTCTCCTATTTTTTCTCTCAACACTGGAAAGTGTTTCTGTTTGTCTTTTTGGGCTTCTGAGCAAATGCATGGAAGTGTAGTCTCCTTTTATCCGAAATCTTTCCAGCTGTTCTTTTTGTTTCTTTTTTGAAATTCGGAAATAAATTGTTTTATCAAATTAAAAATCGATTAGGATTTTGAATGAAGGGTATGCTTTAAAAATAGATAGAGAAGTGTACCCAATTTGGGACCCTCTTGACCACAAACCGCGTGGTACATATTTTAACTCTTTTTTTGTATCTTCTGTTTTTTTGCAACTTCAAGAAAACATCTAAAAAAATCGAATACAATTGAAGGAATAGTGAAAAAATTGGAATTTATTTAATCTGAGAGACCAAGAAACCAATTATTTAACTTGAGATTTATTTAATTTGAAATCGGAGAATCGAAATCTGAACGAAATCAGACGAAATTGGTATGTGAGATATAAAGAAACTATAGTTTAATTTGAGATCCATTTAACTTGGGAAACTGATTTTTTATTTTATTTTATAATATTGATTATTACACAGAAAAATCCAAGTTTCTTTCTAAATGGATTATTAGTATTGGGTTAGATGGTTGGGTCATTTTTAAAAACTTTGGATAGAGAAGTAAATAACCACATTTTATTTCAAAAAATCATTTAGATTAACCAGTTTTTTTTCAATTTTTTCGGGAGAGTATACAAGTCCATTCTCTTTCAATTAAGAGTATATGGATCATTCTCCCTCCGAAAGGAAACTGTATCAGAGTTTCCCTTCTACTTTTTGTCAACATTATATTTCCATGTACTAGTTCATGAGGTCTTGACCTCTTACTTAACAATGCATCACACTCCAATCCATGACCCTATGACTTCAACATGATTTGCTAAATTAAAAACACACTCCTTCCTTTGTGAGATCATAAAGAACAAAGAGTAACACTTGTGCTAAGCAAAAAATGAAGAATTTCTAATGTTGCTTAACTTATTCAACGAGAATTTCTAGGATAATCGAATCCTGAGTGAGATCGTAAACATAGAGCAGAACTTGTGATAACCAAACTTAGTATTGCAATGGTGTCTAAAATGTTTCCACCATCATACAAACAGTTACTTGGGGTGATTGTATTTTACCACAAATTTTTGTAGCTTCAGAAGTTCTCAGATTCCTTGTAGCACTTTCTCCAGAATTTTCCTCTCTGAAACAAAACATCATTCATCATGATCTAAATAACGTATATAACTGCAGAACGATAAGAAAAGAATTAGACACTTACTTGGTTACGGTCACAAACTGCAGCTACCAGGAAGATTTCTTAATGCCCATCAAAGCACCTTTAGATGCTAATCCACGGAAAACGATTCGAGAAACCCGAAACAGCTCAGTCACCGAACGAGATCTACCCGTGAACACACATCTGTTTCTGATCCTCGCAAAGGAACTGTTTCTCGGCAATTTGGAGAGCTTATAACGATTCTTGTCTCTCATTTCGCTAGGAAGATCTGGATCTTTACAAAAGGCTTTGTAAAGCTTTCTCCTCAGTTCAAATCTCGCCGCGAGCAATCTACGTCTGTGATCGGCACTATTTCGCTTCACACCTTGCTCTGTTCCACTATGCTTCGGTCCCGATTTCACATGCGTCATCGTGAATTGTCTAGCTTGAATTTGACCGACATTGTTTGGATTCTTTACCAAAGATCGGCATAAAATCATCGACGACGCTGAATTCGATTGAAATAGGGAACGTTGGCAATAGGAAAATACATTGCGTAGGACTCCTCGGAGATTCGACATTGATTCGGGAAACTCCGCCGCGAAATTGATTTAGGGTTTCTGTTCTCTGCGAGAAGATAGGAAAATTCTGATTCGACAATATGTTTTGGGCTTATTTCCAATTTTGTTGGGCCCGTGAAACCATCGTCGAAGCTTCACCTTATATTTTGAATGATTTTTTTTTTCAACTTTACTACAATTGGATCGACAATGTCCGATCTATAACTAAAACTCATATTCTAAAATCTTTTTTATTCATTTTCCTTTCATATTTAATTTTATAATACTAAAAACGAGTTTTAGCATATACATCAGAGTTTTATACATATAAGAGAATCCGATTAAAAATAGCAGAGACGACTATTAAGAGAATCCGATAAAAGATAACACAAGACCAGAGTTATACTAAAAATCCGATAAAAGATAATACAAGACAACAATTTGTTTTTCATGCGTATGTTAGTACACTGAAATGCATTGAATCCTACACTTAGTTGAAGCTCTTGGAAGCATTAGAACTTCTGTCATGATTCTTAACTTTTCCTTTTTACTTATTCCTCTTAAAATATGAATTTTTAGTAGCTTCAGAGAAGACAGTTTTCCTAAGAATTGTTCAACTTGCTGCACATCACCAATAGTTCCACCTTCCCACAAGGTTATTTCTAAAATCTCCACAGGAAATGATAATAGATATGTATATCCCGACACACAGTAGCAAACACCATCATCAGATTTTTTTATCACAGTGAAATCTACGCTGCATTTATAAAGACGATTAAATCCACACTGCAATTATAAAGACTCTTAAAGATTTGAAAGTTTACAATTTGTCCATTGGATATCAATCAGACAAACCTTGATGATGAAGGTTTTAAGATTCGGAGTCTTGTTTAGCATATATGGTAAGAATCGCCAGCAAAAACCAACGCTGTAATTTGCAAAACATAAACGCTGTAAGTTTTCAAACACTGGTATTTCTTCACGGAAGAAGTAAAGCGTCTGAAATCAAATAAAATTATCATTTTAGTTGCAATTTGGGAACAAAACTTGAGAAGCATTGTTCATATGAAACACATCCTTTCGAACTAAATATGCATGCTTGATTCACTTACTCATGCTCATTTAATTTTTCAAATTGTAAATACCTATGCAAAAGAAACAACAACACACTTACCTCAAGTGTATAAGGAGATGATATATTCAAGATCTCTACATTTTTTATCCCCTTCATCAGATTTGTTGGATTGCTTGAAAAAATATTTGTTGGATTGCTTAAAAAATATCCTTTTCACATGCGTATTGTACATACCATTCATGATTTACCATCACAACAAGTTCGAGCTTAGCTTCGACAAAGGACTCAAAATTAACAATAGGATACGCATTGGGGACTACATCACTGTAGTTTAAGTAGATGAGACTTGGAGTATCAGAACAAATGGTTTGTGGATTGGGCTCATCAAAGTCATCAGCCAAATTACAAGTAATTTTAAGTCTTTGAAGACTTTGATTAGACACGATGCCTGACCATTTCCAAAGTTTTCCAGCATATACCATTTATGATTAGCTCCTTAAGCACAGGAAAAGCAGCAAGAAATGGCTCAAATGCACAATCATCAAGGGCATAAATCAAACCAAATCAAGAATGAGGGAATCAAGTGTTGGTAGCAAAGCATTCTCAGGGATAGCATTGATAACAATTCCAGTCCCTATTTTCAGTCTAACGAGTATCTTGCAAGTGAAGATCTCTGTAGGCAATGCAAATCCGATATTTTCATAGATGTGCAATTCAGTATCCATGAGACTATGCGTGAACACATTATCAAGCCAATCGTTGAGATGAGATGGATCAAGACCTCTTTGAAATTTTAGAGAGAATTTCCTTATGCATGTGATCAAATTTTTTGTTAATTCGTATGTGATCAAATTTGATGTTTGCTTACTGTACAAACTATAAAATAAAAAAGTTGAAAGCAAATTTAGGAAGAACCATGGAGCAAATGTGCCCATGCTTTCTAACTTCTAAGTATCATTTTCAAGCATAAAAAAAGCTTCCGCAACAGTGTTGGTTGGAAACGCCATCTTCTGCAGCGCTGTGAACCCATTTGCAAATTCTTGAACCTGAAACAAATAGACCAAAATATTGTAATTAGGCGAAGAAGAGGAATAACCAAGATGGATGCAAATTACTTAAATACCACCAACTGAACATCATATCAAACTATCAACTCAAACGTCCATTTGATTACTAAAACTATTACTTAGAATCTGTGTAGCGTAATTAGCTAATACGAGAATAGAACGTTTTATATAAGGAAATAGGAAGATAAAAGAATCAACTTTGTGAGATTATCACCATAGTTTACAATTGCAGTGATGACAGCTTCTTGGTTTAGCCCAAACGCAATATACTTCATCGCTACATGGTCTATCCCCTACTACATTGGAATCGTTTATTAAAGACACTGCCATAAGCGGGTAGAAGCTTGCACAAAATCTACAGAGTTCTTCAACGAGAAGTTCTCGTATCAAATCAACA
The DNA here is from genome assembly GCA_900406435.1 of Lepidium aucheri. Classification (NCBI taxonomy): domain Eukaryota; kingdom Viridiplantae; phylum Streptophyta; class Magnoliopsida; order Brassicales; family Brassicaceae; genus Lepidium; species Lepidium aucheri. The sequence goes on from OVBA01005830.1 coordinate 7,609, forward strand.
AGAGAAGAAATCAAATCTACGCAAAAGAGAAAGCTCTGCGATTTTTGGGTTTTGGTGGCTATTATTTTCCTTCTCTCTTTCTCAGTTTCTTCTTGCCCCTTTAGCCTTTTTTATTGATGCAGAAAACACAGCCCTTATAAATAAATCTAGATCTTTTTCCATTCATAGATTATGTTACACAAGAAAAAAGTTTAGACATCTAAGTCAAAACTGTTATAAAACCAAGTCAAGAGAGTATTGCTAGACTAACCTTTCCCATAAGCCATCAAACTCCAACATAGCTACAACTGTTAGGGTGTCTTATCCTTTCTCTATTTGTTGTTATTAACAGGTTGAAAGAGCTGAAGCTACAAACACAGAAAGAAGCAGAATGAGAATACAACCAAAACCAGGAAAAAGGAAACCGATGGAAATCAAAATCCATCTATTTTGACAGTTATTGTTTACTTGGATGACTTTCAAATACAGAGAAATCTCGTTCTAAATCAATTAGGTATATATTTTAAAATCTCACTTAATCCATTAAAACCCACTAAAACGAGTATTCTAAAACCCATTGAAATCCAATAAAATTCAATATCCAATAACACCCCCTTAGTATCAGTGTATCAAACCAAAAGTGACCAAAACTTAAATTATTTTACACATACTAGAAGAATCCAATAAAAGATAATAGAGAGTAAGTAGAGAGACAAAAGTGACCAAAACCACTTCATGTTCCAACATACTTGAGCAATTAAGAGAACCAGAGTTTGTTTTTCATTTGTATGTTAGTTTACTAAAAATGCACTAAATCCTGCACTTGGGCGAAGTTCTAGGAAGCATTAGAAGAGCCGAAGTGATTCTTAACTTTCCCTTTTCACTTAGTGTTAGTGTTGTTGAAATATGAACTTTCAGCAGTTCCAGACAAGACATTATTCTTAAGAATTGTTCAACTTGTTGCAACTCACCAATACTCCCACATTCCCGTAAGGTTATTTCTAAAACCTCCAAAGGACATGATAATAGACATAAATATCCCGGCATGCAGTAGCAAATACCATCATCAGATTCTTTATCATAGTGAAATACACTCTGCATTGATAAAGTCGATCAAAGATTTGAAAGTTTAGAATTTGTCTATTGGATATCAGTCATACATACCTTGATGATGAAGGTTTTAAGATTCGAAGTCTTGTTTAGCAAAATTGGTAGGAATCACCAGCAAAAACAAAAGTCGTAAATTGCAAAACTTAAAAGTTGTAAATTTTTAAACACTAGGATTTCTTCATGGAAGACATAAAGCATCTAAAATCAAATAAAATCATCATTTTTTGGGAACAAAAAATGAGAAACATTGTTCATATATGTGATTAGATGTTTGCATCACATCCTACGGAACTTAACATGCATGCCTGATTCACTTACTCATGCTCATTTGATTTTTCAAATTGTAAATAGCTAATTGAAAAGAAACAATAACAAACTCACATCAAGTGTATAAGGAGATGATATATGTAGGGTTTTCACATTTCTTATCCCGTTCAAGAGATTTGTTGGATTGCTTGAGAAAATATTACCGTCATCTGCAAATTTTGCAAATTGTCCATGCCATTCATGATTTACCATCACAACAACTTTGAGCTTAGCCTCGACAAGGGAGTCAAAATTAACAACAGGATATGCATCTGAGACTACATCAGTGTAGTTTAAGTAGACAAGACTTGGAGTATCAAAACAAATGGTCTGAGGATCGGGCTCATCAAAGTCATCGTCCAAATTACGAGTACTAGATACGACACCTAACCATTCCCAAGTTTCCCAGCATAAACCATTTATTATTAGTTCCTTAAGCACATGAAAAGCAGCAATAAATGCCTCAAAGACACAATCATCAGAGTCATAAACGTAAAATTGAACCGAATCAAGAATGAGGGTCTCAAGCGTTGGTAGCAAAACATTCTTAGGGAATTGTTTGATGACAATTTCAGTCCCTATCTTCAGTTTAACGAGTGTCTTGCAAGTGAAGATCTCCCTTGGCAATGAAAATCCAATATCTCCACAAATGAGCCATTCAATATCCATGACACTACGCATGAACACATTAAGTATCCAATCTTTGATACAAGCTGGATCAAGACGCTCTTCAGATTCTAGAGAGAATTTTTGTATGCATGTAGTAGATTCAAGCCGAGCCAATATTCCACTCACAAAATCCGTGAAAGTCCCTGAAACTCATCTGTGAGCTCATTGAACTTTAGCTCTAGTATAATGGTAAAATGATTTCTATACCTCTTTAAGAGAACTAACACACATGCAACCGCATTTGCAGGAAGAAAAAACATGATTAGCCTAATAATTTCATCTGGTAGATCACTCATCCTATCCATCTTCTTCCACCAAATCCCTAGCTAACCAATCTGACCAAAATAATGAAATCTACATGCGAAAAACTAGAGGCTTTTCTATGTCTATAACTTTTTGAATTTAACTTAGAAAACCACTGAGGGAGAATGAAGAGACGAAAGCGAAAGTAATAGCAAAAGAAAAAAAAATAGAGACAAAAGTGAAAGAGTCTGGCGCTTCGTTTCTCCAATCTGGTCATTTACATCACCTTGATCGGCGTAAGACAATTTCCATTGGTAGAACCTCAAAATGGGGTTCTACTCATTATTATTTTTTTAAAAAATATTTTAAGAACCTTTAATTTCTTAAAATTATTTAAGTGTCTATTGGTAAAACCTCATTAAGGTATCTTAAAAAAATATATAAATACCATACATTAAAAAAATACATCTTATTTTAAATAAAAAGAAATTTGAAACATATATAACATATAAACATTCGAAATAAAAATTTACAAATTAAAAAGATTTAATTTGTGCTAAACTTTTGCCATATATGCTCCACCAAATCATCTTTTAATTGTTGATGCATAGTTTTATCACGAACTCGATTTCGATTGGCTATCATATTGGCGAGATTTGTAGGCATATTGGTAAAGTATGTATAGTCAACTTGTACAGTTGAGTTTCCTTCTCCATGTTGAAATTCTGATGCATTAAAATGAGTGTATCCATCTCGTTCGTCTTCAACTATCATATTGTGCAATATGATACATGCTCTCATTATTTTTTTTAATTTTACCTTATCCCAAAATAGTGCTGGGTTTTTTATAATGGCAAAACAAGCTTTCAATACTGTAAAGGCACGCTCGACATTTTTTCGGACTGATTCTTGATATGTAGCAAATAACGATGCTTTAGGATTTTGAGAAATTAGAATTGACTATATAAAAGTAGCCCATTTTGGATAAATACCATTCGTTAGATAGTAAGCCAAATGATACTCACGTTCATTCACAAAATAATTCACTTTTGGAACTTGACCTTTTGAAATATCATCAAAGATTTGGGAGCGATCAAGAACATTAATATCGTTTAGAGTACCTAAAGGTCCAAAAAACACATGCCAAATCCAAAGATCATGTGAAGCTACAACTTCTAAAACAATTGTCGGTTTTTCAGATGCACGGCTATATTGTCCTTTCCAAGCGGTAGAGCAGTTCTTCCACTTCCAATGCATACACTCTATGCTCCCGATCATTCCGGAGAATCGGTGTTGCTCTCTAACATGGAGAAGCCGTTGAAGATCAGCTGGTGTGGGTCTTCTTAGATACTCATCCCCGAATAAAGATATTATACCTTCCATAAAATGTTCCAAGATTAAGAGTATAGTACTTTCACCGATTCTAAGGTATTCATCAATTTTATCCGCCGCACAACCATATGCCATACAACAAATTGATGTCGTACACTTTTGTAGTGCCGAGAGACCAAGCCTTCCAGTAGCATCTCTTTTTTGTTGAAAGTATGGAACTTCATTGGAGAGTCGTTCAATGATTCTCATGAACAAGGGCTTGTTCATTCTAAAATATCGTCGGAATAGAGAAGGTGGATATGTTGCATCTTCACTGAAATAATTATTCCATAAGAGCTTGTGTCCTTGCTCATGATCTCTTTCTATACAATGTCTTTTTTTCTTCTCTTTAGTAGGAGGAACATAACCATTGAACACATTATCGAATGCTCCATCGAACGCTTGATCAAATTGATTATCTAATGTATTATGAGAAGATGATGCCATTGTGATGCTTCTTTATTTTTGTAGAGAAGGAAGAAGTATATTGAGCAATATATAGAAGGAGTATATTAAGCAATATATAGCTGGTTTGTACAAAGAAAATTACAAGAGTAGAAAACAAACAAAAGAGTGTGACTTTCACAAACAAAAGAGTGTGACTTTCCGAAACAAAAGAGTGTGAATTACAATTTAGACCAAAGAGTGTGAATTACAATTCAGACAAAGAGTACATCATCTCTTTGGAAGATGCTTCTGTTGAGGGAATCAAAAGGACGATGCTTCTGTTTAGAGAATCAAAAGGACGATGCTTCTGTTGAGAGAAAAAGATGTTGAATGGGTTTGGTTTTGTTATTCATTGAACCCAGTAAGCTCTGATTCTTTTAACTTTAAGTCTCCAACAAAGCCAGACATGACTACTTTGATAGCACAAACATCACCTGCGATAATCAACAGATTGATGTTATTATACATATGTTAATTTTTCAGTCTGAGTATTGCAACTAAACAATCTCTATAAAGTTTCAACTCCTGTTAAACTCTGTTGAAAATTCACATAAAATTTGTTTGGTCATTGATGATAGATATGTTATGGTAACCATAGATAAAACTGTTAAGGCGGGCCAATTACCAGATGAAAGTAGAATATGTTCAGATATGATCATTCTCAAATGTGTATAATGAGCAGCTAAAGTCAAAACACTAACTCACTAGAGGTTTCATAAATGAGGTTAAGGAGTGTGTATAAAATGAATGATTTCTAATCATGTATCAGATCAGTTACTCAACCCATTTCACAAGGAATACATGGTAAAGATGAATACAAATATTGAAAAGTCACACCTGATGCTGTTGTTTCTTGAGCTTAGATTTATGTTGCTTAACTTTTGCCATTTCTGTGACAAAACAACAAGATCAGCAGAACAAAAAGATCATCAGAACAAGATCAGCAAAACACTTAACTAATTAAACTCAAACTCATTTAACATTAAAAGAATACAACATAAAACAACAACACTTATATAGCATTAAGAGAATACAACATAAAACAACAACACTTATATAGCATTAAGAAAATACAACATAAAACTCAAAATGAAACTAAAACACCACTTAACTAATACAAGTTCAAACATTAGAGTTATCAAATACAAAGTTCAGACATTATCAAGCGTGTGAGCTATTAGCTTCTTCTTTAGAGCAATTTCCATCTCATCAAGTGACTCTTTTTTTGTGATCAGATTGTCAAGCATTGACACCTTGGACAATCTTTCTTTGAAGGCCAAGTCTTTTTGCTTGATGGTCCACATGGCCTGAAACTCCACCAGGGATATGGTCTCGCTCTTTCTCACAGTTCCTTTGCCTTTGGCTTTAGCAGCCTTCACACCCTCAGGACGAGCCAATGGTTGATCTTCTGGTTCGGTTACTATGTTAGAACTTGCAGATTGGTCATCATATTTTCTTTTATTTGAGTTTTCCCTCACCTTTGCAAGTTAAAGAGGAACAACATTTCTGATCATTGCGAAGCTCTATCCATGCGTGTTCAAGGCTGAACTTTATCTTGTGATCATGATAGAAAATCTCGTAAGCGAGCTTCACAATATCATTCTCACTCTGCCCACTACTGTTTTACCTCTTTGCAGCCTCAAAACATCCTACAAACTTGCATACAAGGTCATTTATCTTATGCCACCTTTCCCTACAATTGCTAGCTTCTCGCTTTTCAAAATGAGAGAGTTTAGGAGATGCAGCAACTACGCGTTTCCAGAACGCATTTAACTTCTATTCATTCCCCACCACAACATCCTTGCTTGTGTTTAACCAAGCACTACATAGCACTATATCTTCAGTTGGTGTCCATTTGCGTCTTTCTCTACGCACCTCAACTATCTCTTCCACTCGATCTGGGATCCTCAGTCATTTCTGGACTAAATTGTGGGTGTTGTGATGCTCCAAGTCCCATAGAAGGGCTGAAACTCTGAGGATTTTGGGATTCTAGTTGACTGTTTAAAAGATTTGTGAAATTATAAGGTTGAGTGGATGAATCCATATAAGATTGACTATATGGA
>OVBA01005831.1:0-14138 GCA_900406435.1 Lepidium aucheri
AAACTAGAAGAATTATAAGGAATGTTTGAAGTGAAGGATAAAATAGGTATACTTGAAAAAAGTAAGTTATCTAAGTAATTTGAAAAAAAAAGATTATCTTAGTAATATATAAAATAAAGTAGGTTATATTAGTTAATTTTTTTAAATATTTTATATAAATATCTAAAAAGTAAATTTTTGTCTTTCTAGATAATAATCGCGGTCAATCATACAAAACTTCTAAACGCAACCGTGTGAATTCTGCATAAGAGGTGACGATACTTAAGGTGAAAGATGAGAGAGAAGTTACTGTAATGGCAAAGGGGTTTGCGTTTCATCATCACGATGATGATCAAAGGAAGATCGAGTTCGAATTTTATTTTATCTCTGTCTTAAATTCCTCAAAGATGAGAGTAACAATTCCAGATTCTTCATAGTTTGCCTGTAACCAAGTGAACAATTTCATATTTTATATTGTGTCTTAGATTTAGTTAAAGATCGTTGTTTGATCACCTTAATCATTGTTGTGTTTTAGTTTCAGATAAGGCTTTTAGATATGCGTTAGTTTTTAGTCTTTTATATCAAGTTCCTTTGTGGATTCATTTTTTCAACGTTCCAATTCAACATCACACAAAAGATCTATTTGCGATTATAGGTAAGCCATATGGGGATGTGTTAGAGGTCGATTCTGATGAAAACAGAACAAGTATACATGAATTTATTTGAGTTAAAGTCCTATATGGATTAGATAGCCCACTTCGACCACAAAGATCTTATAGATTTCCTGATGGCAAAATGATACAAATCTCAGCAGAGTTTGAAAGGGTTGAAAATCTTGCCACTATTGCTTCAGACTAACTCACGAAAAAAGACACTGCCCATTGCTAGAAATTGGATCTAATACCACATCCCCAAGGAGCTCCCCACCAGAAAATGATGTGACAAAGTCATGAACAGAAAAACAACAACAAAGGCAAAATGAAGGTGAGCAATTTTCACATGATACTACTACAGTTCAACACGTTGCTCCACAATTTTTTTCAAGAGACTGGACAGTGAATGACAGGGATAAACATGGAAATTCCCACTTACCTGGAGATGACAAAGAAGGAAAAAAAGATATGACGGGCGTTGAGCTATCTGATCATGCATTGACTTTCAGCGCAAAGAAAATGACTCCTTATAAGATGGACAACAAAACGAACCAACAAAAAGATATTTGCACTCTCAAGACATGACAGCCAATCATTCACAAATATCAAACAAAACGCTCAAAGCATAATTCCTCAGTTGCTTGGAACACTCTCTAACAAGCATACTCGATTGCAACCTCTTCTGAAATAAAATACTCAGACCCAGGTAACAATAAAAAGCGTAAGCTTACACAAGAGGTCCATAGCTCTAATTTAAGCATCAGGCAACTTGAGAAATCAGGTCAGGTGACTCTCCTTAAGTCACCCGATAAGATATAAGTATTTTAAGTTGGAACTGTCAGGGACTGAGGAATATTCTGATACTTCGACATCTAAAGGATATAAGGAAAACACTATTTTCAGACTATTTATTCCTAATGGAAACAAAAATAAAAAATTTATGTAAACTCGGTTCAGAATTGGTTAGGTTACGAAGAAGCCTTCATTATCAACCTAGTGGGTCTTAGTGGAGGTTTAGCTCTTTTTTGGAAAAATAAGGCTGACCTCAAAGTACTAAATAGAAATGCAAACATCATTGACACTCAATTGCGAATTGGTATGCATAAAATATATGTAACGTTCGTATATGGACATCCTACTCAACAACTAAGAACTCAAGTATGGAATCAACTTAGAGATATAAATTCCAGTAGAAACTCAGCTTGGATGCTTATAGGAGATTTCAACGAGATTCGAGACAACACTGAAAAATTAGGTGGACCCGCCAGATCGCCTTGGAGTACCCGTGAGTTTCAAAATCTACTGACTGAGTGTGATTTACAAGAATTTAACAGAATAGGACCAAACTACTCATGGGCTGGACGCAGGAATAACTATTGGATACAAGAACGACTCGATAAAGCATATGGAAATACTGATATATGGAGTAAAATTCCCATAGACTACTACGACATATATGGATATTATGGGCTCTGATCACAGACCCATCCAGGCCTCGTTTGTGGCTGAATCTTATCATTTCGCTAAAAGGTTTTACTTTGATAAAAGGTGGCTACACCAAAGGAATTTCTCTCATGAAATTATTACAGCATGGAATAACAGTCCATACCCTTGGTTGTATGATCGGCTCAAAAATTGTAGGAAAACCATTAGCAAATGGAGAAAAAGAAGCAAGTTAATTCCTCCCTGCAGATTGACCTCCTTCAACACCAACTTCAAATAAAGGTGCAAAAATCATACACAAATTTTGGAAAAATACGACACATCAAGGAACAATTAATAAGGCAGGTACAGGTAAAGGAAGATTATTGGAAACAAAAATCAAAAGAAAAATGGCTTAAGGATGGTGATGCAAATACCAAATTTTTCTACAATTCTGTAAACCAACAGCGCAAGAGGAATCACATACCCTTCCTACATGACCCGCTAGGACAAAAACATTTCTTGGAAGGAACAAACGATTCTATCGCGACACAATATTTCCTTGATCTCTTCCAATTTACTAACCCAGCCAATTGTTGCACTTTCACACAGCATATTCAACCTAAAGTAACAGAGCAAATGAATCACAATCTACTCAAGAAGATTACTCCAGAGGAAATAAAGACATCAATTTTTAATATTCACCCTGATAGTGCACCAGGTCCAGACGGAATGACCGGGAGTTTTTCCAAAAATACAGAGATTTAATTGCTCCTCAACTAATTACTGAAATACAGTCGGTTTTTCACACTAGGACTATATCCAATGAGTAGAATTACACTTACATCAGATTAATCCCAAAACTAGAGTCACCAGTTTATATGAAAGACTTTAGGCCAATAAGTTTATGCTCCTTTATTTATAAAATTGTTACCAAGATTATAACAAGCAGACTTCAGCCTATGTTGAAAGATATTATATTTGAAACTCAAGAAGCATTCACACCAGGTAAGCTCATTACGGATAACATATTGATTGCTCATGAAGTCACCCATCATATAACAACAAACCGAAAAGGTAAAAAGAATTCTATTATGGTAAAAACGGATATCTCGAAAGCCTATGACAGACTGGAATGGAATTTCTACAACAAAGTCTGATCAAATTGGGCTTTGACACTAGATAGATAAATCTAATAATGTCATGTGTCTCCTCTGTGTCGTACTCAATCCTTATCAATTCAAGCTCATGGACTGATACATCTGGAAAGAGGAATTCGGCAAGGAGACCACATTTCTCCTTATTTGTATATACTATGTACGGAAGCTCTAATTGGTAAAATGGAAGCTTTGCAAAGACAAGGAATCCTATCGGGTATCCCATTTCATAGCTCTGGTCCAATTATAAACCATTTATTCTATGCAGATGATAGTTTATTTATATGTAAAATCACATCTCGAGATGTGATTGGGCTGAGTAACTGTCTAGCGGAGTACTCAGAGGCGTCATACCAACTCATTAACTATGCTAAATCTAATATCACATTTGGTCAAACCTCAGATCATCTCAAGAGAAAATCTGCAGCATTTTGAATATTCATGACACAGGAAATAAAGGAAAATATTCAGGACTACATGATTGTCTTAAAGGATTGAGGACACAACTTTTCAAATTTATAACGGATTCACTAAAAAAGAAAACGCACAACTGGTTTGCCAAGACACTTTCGGCAGGAGGTAAAGAAATAATGATCAAAACGATTGCAATGACAATACCAATCTATACTATGTCTTGTTTTTAGCTCACTAAAACTCATTGCAAAAAGATTACAAGCATCATAAGGTCATATTGGTGGAATACAGAACCAGACAAGCTGAAAATCCCCTGGGTAGCATGGAAAAGATTGATTAAGCCCAAACAACAAGGGGGCTTAGGCTTTCGTGATCTAGAGAATTTTAATATGGCTTCACTAGCTAAACAGGCTTGGTGGATTTTACATTATCCCACTTCTCTCTTTGCAAGAATTTACAAATCAATATACTTCCTGTTGACATCATTCCTGAATAGCACATTAGGCCCTAGACCTTCATAAGGATGGAGAAGTATCATGTCAGGTAAGAGTTTATTATCCAAAGGGCTCATAAGACAAATTGGAAACGGACAGGATACTTATGTTTGGACACATAATTGGATAATGGATCAACAACCACGAACACCAATCAGAAGGAATTTATTCTTCGATGTGAATTTATGAATTTCAGATCTGCTTGATTCTACAGGATGGATCCTGAATATGGTCTACAATACATTTCATCAATCTGAAGTCTCGAAAGTGTTAAAAATAATTCCAGATTTATCTAGTGAAGATGAATGAATTTGGAGTTATAACAAATCAGGTGATTATACGGTTAAAAGTGGCTACTGGCTGCGCTCGAATCTCAATGAATATGTATCAGTAAGGACTCCAGCAGCTCTGGACTATCAAGAGGTACTTAAGTCTAAGCTATGTTCAATACGCGCTCCAAAAAAAATTAAAATATTCATGTGAAAAGCTTTATCTAAAGCATTACCATTGAATAGTATATTAGCCCTACGCTCATCGAAGATTACTTCAGTCTGTAAAGTTTGTGAGATGGAAGCAGAAACGATAAATCATATGCTTTTTTTATGCCCCCGGCCAAACAAATCTGGAGACTCACTAATAAGAACATCCAAATTCCAAAAGATTTTGGAAGCATTTTCCCCTCGATCCTCTGGTCAATATGGAAAAATAGAAATAAGACTTATTTCCAAAATCTCAGAGCGGACTTAAGAAAAGTAGTTAATGACCTCATCACAGAAGCCAACCTATGGATGAATTTAAGAGATACCCCTCCTAACACTAATCAGCAGGAGCTTGGATCTTCAAATGCCTACTTGGAAGAACTTTATTCAGAAGCTAAATACATAGCTTGATGGTCGGTTGCTTTTAATAAGAACTTTTTTCTCCACGGAGATGCATGGATCATTAAAAATATGGAGAACAACCAATATCTTCATGCTAGACTCACCTTACATCATATGGGCATAAAATTCCATGTTCAACTTCAAGGTTTGATCACGTTGTTACAAAGTATCCATGACCTCAACTACTTTCCTACGGTAATAATGTTGGAAAATAGGTCTCTTCTCCAAGCAATCTCTTCTCCTTCAAGCTGGCCTAAATTCATGCAGCAACTCCAGATCATTCAGAACCTTTTACATCATGATGATAAAATTCGACTCAGATTGATTTCCCAAAAACAAACTTCATGGACATACAGGATTGGTCTGAGCGTAATAAAGGAGAATCGGTTTCAGGACTATATCGCTTACCAACTTCCAGGTTGGCTTACCTATAACGCTCCTTAAAGCCCCAGTATAATATTTTATATTTTCAACCAAGCATATACCAATAGCTACAACTTCCTTCCACCTAATAATTCCTCCTTACACACATCTCAGTAATCTCTCAATGATGGGCATTTAAGTGATTGATGGGCTTGAATTTAAGGTTTCCATTAAAGCTAATCATTCAGCCCATTTAATCCTAATCATTACCCTTTATACTTGTGCCGATAAAAAATCTCAATCCTCTCAATTTCTCCATGCTTCTCTCATGCCAACTCCTATAGCTCACCCTAATCTTTAGGTTAATTATCTCTAATCATTTTCATTATGACTATAACCTCCATTAACTCTCCATTCCCCTCCAATACGTGGCCTCTTCCCTTACCTTGACCAATACAAATCGGATATGCAAAATCATCTAAAAGATTTCTCCATATCTCTATGGCGGCGTTGGTTACACAAGATCAACATGCATTGGCCAAGATACTCTCTCTCCCCATGATAAGTTTAGCTGAAAACAAGTGGCAACCCATATTGTGTATGTCTCCAAAATATCTGAGTTTATAAGCAACGAGTTTGTTCTCTGTTTATCATCACCATCTTCTTCATACAAGTTCTTCACTAAGAAACCTTCTCTCCCACAAATGGTTGATAATTTTTGGTCAGCTATTGCTCAATTCCATATGGGCCACAAAGATGATGATATTTTCATTCCATACTACTCGTATCACCACTCAACAGAGACTAGCCACCTCAGTCTCATAGCTCGTCCTCTCAACTATGCTGAACAGAATCTGATTGAAATGATTCATGACCTCCCCAGAGCTTGGAGAATGGAGACAAGAATCTACGGCAGGATCATCAACCAGGATTACATTCAATTTATGTTTTCTTCAGAAATAGATTTGATCTCGGTGCTTAGATGACAACCTATCTCGTATAATGGCTGGATGGTGCTTATCAAGCGTTGGCAGACACCTGTTCATAGAGACTACTTTACAACGCTACCAGTCTGGGTTCAAATACACGATTTCCCTCTACAGTACGCGTCTCCGATGGCCACTTGCTTGATTTCAAGATCATTGGGAGAGGTAATTGAAGTTGATGTCAGAGAGAATGCTCTTACACGAGCAATAACGATTCGAGCTAAGATCAACATCAACCCTTGTAGGCTAAAATTTTTCAAACCGATTCGATCTCAGAATGGAGATCATTTCCATGTTTTCTTTCACTATGAAGGTGTTACCAACTTATGTCTCAATTTCCAAAAGCTAACCAATGATGTTAGCATGTGCACATATGTTCCTACTGATGCAAACTATATTGGAGAGACCTCAGAAAGTCCTAACCCACAAGAACATTCCTCTGCACTTGACTCATTAATGGACTTTCAAGCAATGGAAGTGGAAGGCGGTTTGCTATCAACTCATATTCCAACTCTCAACACAGTGAACCAGGAACTAGCAAACAGACTTGACAGAGTTCAGTCTCTCTCTGACACCATCCATGACATGGAAATCCACAATGAGGAGTTTGAACGTTTCTCTGCAACATTGGAGTTGGATCTCGCCACTTCCACAGATCAAAAGAATGTTCAAGCTTTTATCAACAAAGAAACTAAGAGGAAACGATATCCAGATGATGAAGGAGGGCCATCTCACAAAGCTCCATGATCAATTTAATGGTTTGCCAAACAAGCTATCCGGTTCTACATCTTCACTAGTTTTAGCATATTAACATAGTTTTAAGTTTGTTCAAATTATTTCCTATCTTTTGTGTGGATGATCGTCAACTACCACTAAGTTGGTACTTTTTGGGTTTAGAGCATAAGTCCATGATGTATCTTTCTGATCATGTATTATGCTCTGTACTTTTAGATGTTATTCGGTTTCAATGAATGATATTTTCTGTTAAAAAAAGATAAGGATAACTTAAATATTTTGTGGATGAATATAACTCTTTAGCTTACTTTTGTTTTTATTTATTATGGCTTTCTCAGAAAAAAAAGAAGAGAAAAACTGTAAATTTTGTTTATAGGATATGTTTTTTGCTTTAATAAATTCCCGATTGATCCAGTAGTTCTAGGCTTAGATCTAGATTTGTCTAGCTCAGCTTTTAAAGAGTTTGAAAGTCTAGTTTTCCACCTTTGATTACTGGCGGCTGCACATCTTTTCTTTTTCACCGGTGAGTTTAAACATTGAGATAAAAAATTTCAGGTGGATCTTCATAATAGGCCTTAACGGTGTTGGTGCTTATTGTAGGCAATGACTGTTGGTGAAGCAGATTTATAAGCTTTAGAATTACAATAGTTCTGGTGGTGTTTCCTGTCTGATCAGATTTCCCAAAAATTGCATGTTGGCGTAGATGGACATGTAGCTGGACACGTGGTTGATATGCACTCTACATTAAGGATGATGTTTAGCCCTTGGTATATCGGGACTCCCGTCCCGTACTTACCCGCTCCCGTCCCGTAATTACCATCCTTTTTGGGAATGGAAAATTTTAATTTCCCGTTTGGGTCCAAAAATAATATCCAAACGGGTAAGAGAAAGAGTCAGCATTGGGTATTTGTTTACGCTGACAAAATGCTAAAATATATTAGATTCAAATACTAGATATGTTTCAAATAGTTAAAATCAAGTCTATAACAATATTTGACTTAAATTTTCAGAGCTTTGCAATGAATACAAATGATTCAATACGGATATCTAGTGTTTTTGGTAAAAACTGGTAATGTTGGTCATTTAATTATAAATTTTAATACAATACTTTTTTATTTTTATGTATTGAATATCGGTATATCATTTACATATTGTTATTTTTCTTATATTGATTATATAATTATAATAATGCTCTTAATTTTTTGATTACTTGTACTTTTTCCAAACTGTTTTCTGTACATGTACCACAATTTTTTGATTTAGTAAAACTTTGGTAATAAATCGGGAAGTAAATTTTGAGTCTCAAAATTCACGTCCCCTACCTGATTCCTGGATTTTCCATCTTGTTTTGTTAGGAGAATTGTTTGAGGAAGTAAATCTATTTTCCGAACTAACCATTTCCGTAATTTTCCATCCTGTTTCCCGTTATGCCCAGGGCTAATTATGTTTATCCATCAAATAATTGGGTCTTTGTCTTTTGTATTATGTGTAACAATCATAATTTATTGGGCATGTTGACGGCAAAAAGAAAAGAAATAAATCTAAAAAGGTCTAAGTTTAACAAAAACATATTGGAATATTCATTTGATTCTTAATTCAGTTTCGGTTCAGATTCAATTTTTCGGGTTTATAAATTTAAGATTCGTTCGGGTATTTTGTCGGATTTAGTTCGAATTCAATTCTTTTTTTCAAATCAGTTTCCATTCAAATTTCAGATATCAAATATCATGTCCAGAAGTATGTTCAACCGGGTTGGTTACTGACTCAACTATATTTTGAATCTTATACCCTGCCCCGCCGTTGTCAACAAAAATACAATCCCCTACAAACCACCCGAGAGCAATGAAAATGCTCTTGCACTTTAGTTTAGACTAAAAACAAACCTTATCATTCACAATGTGAAAAAAGAAAAAATGAAAAATGAAAATCCTTGAATTGGAGTATATACAAAATATGGAAACAATTAAGGAGATGGAACTCTTTTTTACTGAAAGTGCATCAAAAGTAAAAGTAAAAGAGTCGTGACTATTGGAGATCTGATTTGACCCGATCACCAAGATTTATCAGCGCCTTCATCGAATTTGCCAGAGCCAACAACCCGAAAATCAAGCTGCTTCTGATGCTTGGTACGTCGTCTTTCATCGAAATCATCCCATCCCTCGAACTGCCACAACCCCAAATACGTTTGCTTTCAGTAAAAAACGGAAGAAATAAGCTAAATAGAGTCAAAACATTAAACTGTAAGCAAACAAACCTGGCGGAGAAACTCAACGGTTATCTCTGTGTTGTGGAGTCCTAAAGTTGAGAGCTGCAGACACATCTTGAATAAAACCGATGGTAGAGTCTTCAGTCCCGTATTGTTTAGCTCCAGTGTCTGAATACCAAAACACCAAGTCTTTGTAAAGCCATGGCCTTTGAACTATACTAGTGAAGGTTGACTTGATTTACCTTTAGATTACGCAATTTGGTGAATGTCTCAGGAAGTTCCGATAGAATATTTGCTGAAAAGTCAACCTCCATGAGGAAGGAACAATTTCCGATACTCTCAGGAAGGCTCGTTATTCTGCAACACACACAGCGAGACGCCGAGAAAGTAATTAACAAAATGAAAACGAAAAGACAAACTTTCGTCTTATGGATTACTTAAAAGAAGCTTATTTGCCTGTTGTTATTGGCTTTTAAGATCTCGAGCTGCGTAAGAAGTCCTAACTCATTTGGTAGACTTGTCAACTTGTTGTTCGTGACATCAAGCTGTCTAAGCGACGTCAGTGAACCCACTGCTGATGGCAGCAAACTGAGACTGCAAACAAAAAGGATTTCCCAATTGAAGCGATGCTCAGAATTATCAAGTTGTGTTCTAGAGCCTTAGTTATTATGGTTTATGCATAGTTGCAGCATCAAATCAATTTTGATTTTAGAAACAATATTTTGCAAAGGCTAGCGTTCAAGACATGTGTAACATTTACTAAGATCACAAAGGAGATTTCCACGAGTGAAAGCGAAAATCTCACTTGTTATGGCCAATGGAAAGAAGTATTAGACGCTTCAAAGATGCTATCCCTTCCCATTGAATGGATTCATCGGACAGACCATTTCCTTGAAGGAACAATTTCTAAAAAAGCACTCATAATATAATCCTCAATACTTCACTAAATAGAAAGATTTGAAATATACATGAAACTATCAGTTCTCACCTGCAGAGAACCAAATGAACTGATTCTGGTAGGTACTATTCCAATGAAATTTTCACTGATGTCAAGTACTCTGGCTACGGATCCACAGTCCCACACGTGTTCAGGTATTTCCTTTTCCATAACAAAGATAACTCAACTAATAAACATCTTTAGCCACTAAAATATAGTAAGCAGTCAAGAGAAGGTAGTAATGGCTTTTCCTTGTCCCCAGTGCCAAAAGAAGGATAAATCCAAGCCAAAACACCAAATCATGATCATGTAAAAGACGTTCTCTACATACCTTCAAATTGGCTTGAGCTAAAGCAATGACACCCGTGGCTTTCCATCGATCAGTGCAGTTCTTATCTACAAGGAGACCAGGTTTTGTCTGATTTACTTTATCAGATACAACGGTTCTGGATATTGGCCTGGTACTAGCTTCCTTAAGTACTGGACCTTCCTGTTCATTTCGAATACAATAACAACATTAACCCACCTTAACCTCAAATAATAGATTGATTCTACTAAAGAGCGAAAATCCAAATTTAGTAATAAAAGATGGTTTACATATACACACTAACCCCTTGATGCAGACCTTGAGAAGCCATTAACATTATTTTCGCTCCATCACCAACATGAGATTGGTTCAAACTCGACGTCTCTACCAAAACCTTACCTTTTAATAGTTTTCCCCCACATACACAAAATTCGAATTATGAATAAAACCAATTTCGAGCAATTAGTTCGATTAAAGACATAAGTATACAAATTAAATCAGAAACCTTTGAAGATGAGCTTCTGGCCACGAGGAAGAACGTTGGTGATTGGTTGGAGAAGAGACTTAAGGTCGTTTACTGTACAATCTGGTGATACAATTAGTGGTATCGATTTCCCTCCAAACTTGACTGTAAGCTTAATCGTGGATCCTTCCATTGTTGGATCTCCGAGCTCAATTACAATTTTAACTCTGTAATTCTCATTTCTTCCGGCTTTGCTTCACCTTCAGATTCACTTGTTCCAGAGAGTCAGAAACACGAACGAAATTACAAAAGTTTTTTTCTTGGCCCATTAGCAGATACAGATCCATTTTCAAAAATGGGCCTAAGGTTTTTGTCATTTTTTTTAGTCATGGTGCCAAGGTTATTAATTTATTATCTCAAATATAGTTTTACCGTGTTTTTTTATACTTGATCTTTTAGAATTTTTACACAAATTAAGAAAATATTAATTTTTTTAATTTATTACAATTTCCGAAACAATCAAACCAATCACATATCCATTTGCAGAATTTAAATAGTCAAGAACACTAAAAATATATTAAATTTTGTATAGAAAATTGAAAACGTCAACTTAAAAAAAAACAATATATTTTCTAAAACATCAACTAAAACTAAATGGAGAGAGTAAATTTATACTAAACAGATAGATCCAAGTAATTTTTCCTTTCGATAAACAGATACACTGTATACGTATTATTTGTTACATACACATAGATATATACCCAAAATAAAATATCCGATCCCTCCAGCTTAGCTAGATTAGTCTTAAACCTCTGGCACCTTGCATACTCTAAGTTATTTTTCTTTAAGGATTAACATCTCTGCTCTCCAGATCTGAGGGATTGTCAGAGTAACTCCACCAAATCAAGGCTCCTTGTTGCTGGTTCCCAAACTCCTTCTCTTCTGATCCCAATCTGCAATCATAACATACTATTCTTCATGCATGCTTTTCACTCACTTTCACTGTAACTCGGCTGTGGAGGTGCAGATCAGCATCATCTCTGTTTTTCACTCTCCTTTTGAGAAGCTTCTCCCTGTAGAATCCCCACAGTTTCTCCGTCTCCACACCTGTTAAATCAGCAACACCACATCCCATCAATCTATCACAAACAACCTTAATTGAACCAATCTCTTCAGACATTTCAGTTTTTCTTAAATCAAACTCAAAATCGGGATCCATAACTTGCATGCAACCGATCTAACACCTTTTCCACCCAGATCCATTCCGAACTAGTTTCAGCTAACATGCAACCACCTCAGCTGGCTCTATCCGCATAAATTACTATCTCCTAGAATTCATAGCAATCACAGAAGACTAAATCACTCATCTTCTTCCAATATTGGTATCAATGCAGCCAACATCCATCCCTCTCCCGGAAGCTTTCAAATCGCTGAATCTCACAGAAGAAGAACCAGTTTCTCTTCCTACTGATGGCAATTACATCTCCGATCAAACATCTGATTGCATGTTGATAGGGAGGCTATTAAATCCAAAAAAACAGAATATGGCCAAGGTTATGTTGACGATGCCCAGAATTTGGAGAACATACTCAAGACTAATAGGATCGATGCTCTCGCATGACCATTTCCAGTTTAAATTTCCTTCGGAAGAATCTCTCATACCAATCACGAACCTAGGCCTATGGAACTTCGATGAGTGGGGAATTGTAGTGGAAAGAAAACTGACTGTCGATGAAAACTATCGCATCACTAAAGTTCCACTTTGGGTACGTTTGTTTAATATTCCAATACAGCATCACACCTTTGATCTATTTAAAGTGGTTGGGAGTACAATTGGGGAGGTGCTCGACATAGACCATGACGATAACCGCACCAAGCTTCACGAATACATCAGAGTTAAGGTGGAATATGACCTAGATTGTCCGCTAAAACCCAACCGTGCCTTTTGCTTCCCGGATGGAAAAGTAATCACTATAAGATTTGAATACGAGAGAGTGAGGAAATCTTGCTTCTACTGTTTCAGACTCACACATGACAAAGCTCATTGCCCATGGCTGGCATCACCCTCCCCACCGTTATCTCCCTCCCATGAAGATAACCAGCAAACCCCAAAGCAACAAGTTCAAGAATCTAACAACAACGCTTCAAATCCCAATCCATCGCATTCCATTTCAAAGGAAGGTAACCTTGACATGCATCAAAATGTTTCCATCACAAATCCACTTTACAAGGACAGAAGGTGTCAAGATAGCCCTTATTCCAACAAAGAACCTTCCCCCTGTGGAGAATCGAGCAACTTAAACCCAACAAGCTTGAAGGATAGAACCACCACTGACAAATCTAACATCTACCCGGACCAATACTGCTCATCGCTGGAGCCTAGCTCTGACTTCCAACACAAATCACGAGAAGTGGGCCAGACTGAACACTCAGCACTGGCAATAAAACCAAGAATGAGACAGACCTACACTTCCAAAAGATCTACCACAACAACTTTAACTATTTCTCCACAAAACTTACATCCAGGCATTACTTCCCAAGTCCAAAAGCCGGATTACGACCATCAGCACAACTCCAAAAAAAGGAAAATACAAGAGTTGGATGATGGCCAAGCAACTCCAGTCTCAGATACAAACATAGGTTTGGTGGCTTCCTTCAAGCCACCCCAGGAACCATGAGTTTACTAAGTTGGAACTGTCAAGGATTGAGAAACACCTTGACAGTTCGACGTCTAAAGGAAATACGACAAGCTCTATTTCCGGACTATTTATTTCTCATAGAAACAAAAAATAATAAGGATTACGTACTAAAGATACAGAAATGGATGGGATATCAACACTCCTACATCATTGAACCCAGAGGACTAAGTGGTGGCCTGGCCATCTTCTGGAAAATAAAAGAAGACCTAACGATTCTACAAGGAAATTCCAACATTATTGACACCAAACTTTGTGTCGGAATGCATCAAATTTTCGTCTCCTTCATATATGGTCACCCGGTTCAACACTTACGCCCTCAGGTTTGGAACCTTATACGAAATATTAATAATGGAAGGAATGCGCCTTGGGCCATCATTGGAGATTTTAATGAAATTCAAAGCAATAAAGAAAAACGGGGGGGGGGGGGGGGGGGGCCCCCCCC
>OVBA01005832.1:0-18673 GCA_900406435.1 Lepidium aucheri
TATTATTATTATTAATTTCCCATACTTGTGTAGTTTTGAACAGTAAACTTTTATTTTTGGGTACGTAGTAATTAGGAGAATCTTAATTTTCCGATCGTTTATTTGTATTCTAAAACGTTTATTTACATTGTACTGTAATGGAAACATTCGGACTTCTCAATTACGTAGCTCAACTTGGTTATTCGAAGCGGTTGATCTACTTAGTGTTTAATTGGTTGTACTAATTTTGTAAGTCGGTTTGCATTTTTATTTCTTTTAGCTGAATGCATGATTGAAAATAATATGTATTTTTTTTTCTTGTCACTGGAATATAATATGTATATATATAAAAGAATGGCACTAAATGCAATAGTGATTATATACGTTTGCATTGGTAGTCATTTACACAATTGTAAAATCATATATTTAGTGGTAAAAGTTTTGAATTGAGACAAGACTCTCTCTTATCTCTGGAATCTAAATCTATCAATGTGATTGAGTGATTGAATGAGATTGATTGCTTGGATCATTCTTGATATCCTAAACTAAATGAGAAAAAGTATAAATTTCTATATTCTTCCAACTTTTAAAAAGCTTATAATTGTTGATCTTTGTTTTGTTGAAAAGTGTAAATATGTGTGTGTGGTGGATATTTGTTTGGATAGATGAGTAGTTGAGTGATAGAAGATGTAACCTTTTTAAAAGAGTTGGCCCCAAAAAAACTTGATTTGGGTTTTCTTTCTTTTTCTATCATCATTGTTTTGCTCAATTCTATTCTTCTCTCCTTTTCTTTATGTCTCTCTTCTTCTATGTAATGAAGTACAATCACTTTCTCACTTTGTTACTCTTATATGAATTTAAAGTATGATGAGTATTTTCGACCAAAAAAAAAAAAAAAGTATGATGAGTACATCATTTCTCTCTTACTTTCAAATCTTTATACTTTTTCTAAGTTGCTTTTCAAATCCATGGAATTTTGCCTAGACAATTTTAAAAGCTAGAAAGCACCAAAACCATACATGGTATTGGTCGGATTCATTTGGAATATTCTCGTTATAAGAAAACATATACAAATCACTTGATATATACTAAAATTGCTGAATAACACCATGAGAAACTAGATGGAAATGTAACTTTTAGTCATTTGAACAAGAAGTTCTCTATATTTAATAGTTTACATGAAGCCAATATTCAATGGTAAAGGAAGTGTGTTATATGTGTATAGCACATGGTACATAACATAACTAACAACAAAAGAAAGCAAACTATAATTAATGATTTTACTGTTGTCTTTGGTTGTTTTTTCATATACAAATGAGAAACCTTATTATTAAGCCCATACCAAACGTATCTAGACTACTTGTAGCTTTGAACCGTATCTAAAGTGTTGGTGCTCTAGAATCTGGCTATTGGGATTGCTGTTGGGACAGAGAGTCATTCTAATTACCTTTTCTTCAATACCAATGTAAAAGAATTATTTAAAAAGAAAACCACATTTGCTAATTGAGCTAACCATAGAAAACTGCGTTTGCGATTTTATAGCGTTTCTATCATTTCAGGAATAGAGGCACGAGGATTCCTATTTGGTCCACCAATCGCATTAGCCATTGGAGCAAAATTTGTTCCTCTTCGAAAACCCAAGAAACTACCTGGTACTATTTGCATACCCTTCATATAATATAATTATGAAGGTGTACAAATATTAAATATGTTTAACAACTTGTTTAATGACATGAAATAATAGGTGAAACAATCTTTGAGGAATACGAATTAGAGTATGGAAATGATCGGCTAGAGATGCACATTGGAGCCGTGGAGACCGGAGATCGAGCTTTGGTCGTTGATGATCTAATTGCGACTGGTGGTACTCTCTGCGCCGCCATTAACTTACTCGGTAGATTAGCTATATATGAAAATACAATAAATTTGGTAATTTATAACCTAACTGATTTTAAGACATTCATTATTTACTCTTCGTGAAATGTTTGGGCAATGATAGAGAGGGTTGGAGCAGAAGTTGTGGAATGTGCATGTGTGATTGAGTTACCCGAATTAAAGGTTTGGTGTTGTGAAATTTAATATTTATTATATACGAATATGTGTAATAAATTGAGATATTTAATATTGGTGTGACATTAAATTTATTTGAGGTGGGAAATTAAATATTTTGCAGGGAAGGCAGAGACTGAAGGGGAAGCCATTATGCATGCTTGTGGAGTACCGTTGATGATTTTAGCTGTTGGATAAATTATTCCGGTTTATTTAATTTCGTTATGCACCGAAAAATTCGGATTATTGTATGGGCTAAAAATCAGTATAGCCTAATTGGAGGCCCAAAAGCCCAAAACTAATAAATTATCAAGTAAACCCATAATAATATAGACCCAACATAATAATCTAACTTAAGAGGTCGATACCTGTTATCTACTTGTCAAGAAAGTGCTAACACATGTATGACATGCGTAGCAAAGAATATGCGTTGTAACACTTGTCATCCAAGAGTGACATGTGTAACCTATGAAAGGAACATGTGACAATGAACCATCTATAAATAGATGGAAAGACTTGAAGAAAGGGACGGAGAACATTAGAAGAACACATAGACAAGAATTGAAAAAACAAGAGTTGAAGAACGAAGAATAAGTATATAGGAATCAAAGAATACAAGGATCAAATATCAATTAAGAGAAATAATAAACAAACGTTCGTACTAATTAAGTTAAAAGATCCTAACACGAGAATACCCGACCCACGTTCGTAAATAAGCTTGACGAACACCGGAAAAACAAAATTAGTAAGACATTAATTTGAAGAAAAATTTGTTGTGCTAAATCCCGTATCAACAGTTGGCGCTGTCTGTGGGGACGGAAATTCTCTAACGCAGAAAGGATCAATATGGCAACTGACGAACATATAGGAGGAATAACAATTGACGAACCTGTGCGGCTGACTAACGAACATATTGGAGGAATGGCAACGGATGAGCCTGTGCAGCTAATTGAAGAACACTATGACGAACAGAACTAGCAGAATAATGAAGACTCGGTTACAAGAAACAATCAAACCGAACCAATCGAATTAAGGAACCTCCAAGCAGCACTACCACAAGGAGTTGTCGACGAACCCATGGACGTCCTGCAACTTCTCCAAACCATTCTAAGGAAGGCGGAAGAAGCAAATCGCCGAACGAACGAAAGGTTGGAAGAATTCCAGAGCAAAATAGTAGCATTTAAGGAAACACGCGTTCGCACAAACTCAACGAGCGCAAACCAATCTCCACAACAAAGGACCCGACCAGAGAACTCTCCTAACCACTGTGCTCGCCATAACTTGCAAACAAAAAACGTACATAGACCACTAACGAACGCACCTGAGGAACAAGTTGAAGATCTTGAATTTCAAGCATTGTCAGCCGAACTAGTGTGACGCACCCCTCAGTCTCTCAACCAGCATGACAAACAAGCAGCTGCAATAAGAGCCATGAAGGAGGAAATTGAAAGGATGACTTCACAGTTACACAAAGCAACAAGCTCGGCCCCAGAAATCGATCGGATGCTGACAACAACACAAAACACTTCTTTCACCAGGAGATTACTAGGAATTAAAGTTCAGCATAACGTAAAAATTAAATGTCCCACATACGACAAAAAGTCCGATCCTAGCCGATTCTTGACAGCATTCAGAATAACAATGGGAAGGGCTCAGTACACGCAACAAGAATACGACGCCGGCTACTGTCACATGTTTGTGGAAAGCCTCACCGGAGACGTTTTGGAGTAGTTCATGAAGCTAGAACCATATTCAATAGACAACTTTAAAAAAATTTCTAAAATTTTGCTTATGCATTACTCGATGTATATACGAAAGGCTACCACCAGCGCAGATTTGTACTCAGTATTTCAGGGAGTCGGAGAAACGTTACAATCATATTTGGAGCGATTCAAGGCAATAGTATCTCAAGTGACGGTTTCGGATGATGTTGCCATACCTACTCTCCACAATGGCCTGTGCGAGAATCTGAACTTGAAGGACGACCTGCACATCAGTGTCCCCAGATCTTTGGAAGATGCACTCTACCTTGCCACGAGATTCACCGAAGTAGAGGATAGAAGGGCCCAAATTGGCAAAACTACAGTCAATAAGCCGCCCCAAGCGTAGGATGATAATGAAGGCCAGGAATCGCGGAGATCAAACAATAGAGGTTATAAAGGAAAGAAAACTAATACTTTCAATATCAACTCACCACCGCATACTCCTGAACGCAAAGGGCAGAACTCAAGATGGAACAAGAAACCGGAGGCTAAAGATAAACAAGCCTACTGTGAATAAAAAAAACAGTATGGTCATCCGACTTCGCAATGCCGACAGCTACAGCGAATCCTTTTAGAAAAATATCACAAGGAAAATTCAACAGCAGCAAGGCGCCATGAAGACGATGACTTGGAGTCTTCAAAAAATAACAATGAGAGTACGAAGGAACCCACTAGGACGGTAAAAACAAACACGGTGAGACATAGCAATTCAAAACGAACACGAGAGGATGATAAGGATAGATTACCGTCACCCCGGAAGCGAGTAAACATGATAATGGGAGAACTCATTGCATGCGATAATTCAGTCCGTTCAATTAAAATTTACGAAAAGGCAGCCGGGATGAAGTGGAGACATCAGAGTCGCATTAATGAAAATAGGAAAATCACGTGGGCGCCCAATCAAGACATATGCTTCACACCAGAAGATATGATTGGAATCTCCACACCGCACAACAATCCCCTAGTAATCGAACTCAGGATATCCGAGTGTGATGTGTCAAGGGTCCTGATCGACACAGAAAGCTTGGTAGACCTGATCTTCAAAGAAACCCTGGAGCGGATGGAACTAAAAGACATAAAGATAAAACAGTCGGTTCGCCCATTAACAGAATTTGACGGTGACACAACGATGACCTTCAGAACAGTAAAACTGCCCGTCTTCCTCGGGGGAACAACCACATGGGTAAAGTTTCTCATCATCAACAAACCCGCAATCTACAACGCAATACTGGGAACCCCGTGGATTTACACCATGAAAGCAATAACGTCCACTTATCACCAATGCCTAAAGTTCCCAACTAACAGAGAAATTTGTACAGTTAGACGAAACCAGCAAATGGCTAGAACATGTTTCATCAGCGAACATAAATTAAGGAACAAAAAGAGGACTTATATGATAAGGAATCACGACGAAAAGCAGAAAGGAATTGGCAGTCCTCTTGAAAGAATTGAGCAAGTTAATATCAATCCTAGGGACAACGAAAGATGCGTCGAAATAGGGTCTGAACTTTCGCTAGATATGAGAACCCGACTTGTTAAATTTTTACAACAGAACATTTCAACCTTTGCTTGGACAATAAAAGATATGCTGAGAATCAGCACGGACAAAATAACTCACGAGCTGAATACAGATCCAACTTTCAAACTCGTGAGACAAAAAAGAACAAAACTAGGACACGAACAGACACAAGCAGTGAACGAGGAAGTGGACCGCTTGATATAAGCAGGATCTATAATTGAAGTCCGATACCCAGAATGGCTCTCTAACCCGATGGTCGTCAAGAAGAAGAATGGCTAATGGCAAATGTGCGTGGATTTTACTGATCTAAATAAAGCATGTCCTAAAGACAGCTTTCTCTTGCCACGAATAGATCAAATAGTCGAAGCAACATCAGGAAATAAAGTACTGTCCTTTATGGACGCCTTCTCGGGTGACATTCAGATATGCATGCATCCGGATAATTGGGAAAAAACTTCATTTATTACCAAACGTGGAACGTATTGCTATCGAGTAATGCCATTCGGGTTGAAAAATGCAGGTGCTACTTATCAACGACTGGTCAATAAAATGTTTAAGGATCAAATAAGCAAGATTATGGAAGTATATATAGATGATATGTTGGTCAAATCTACGAAAGCTGAGAACCATTTAAAAGACTTGGAAATGTGTTTTGAAACATTAAACCAATGTGGCATGAAGCTGAATCCAACAAAGTGCACCTTCACGGTACAAAGAGGAGAATTCCTCAGGTATATCGTTACCAAACGGGGAATCGAGGCCAACCCAAAACAAATCAGAGCAATTATGGATCTCCCTTCACCAAGAAAAAAACGAGAAATACAACGGCTTACTGAGAGAATCGCAGCACTAAGTCAATTTATCTCACGCTCCACGGACAAATGCCTTCCCTTTTATAAGCTGCTGCGTAGTAACAAAAATTTTGAATGGAACGACGAGTGCGAGTCTGCTTTTTCAGAACTAAAAAATTACTTATCTACACCTCCGATTTTGTCTAAACCAGAAGAAGGAGAAGTGCTATATTTGTACACCTCGGTCTCCAGCAGCGCGATCAGTGGAGTTTTGGTTTGAGAGGACAAGGGAGAACAAAGACCCATATTCTACATCAGTAAATTATTGAGCGATCCTGAAACAAGATACTCAGCAGCAGAAAAACTTGCTTTAGCAATTGTGAAGTCCGCCCGAAAACTAAGACCGTATTTCTAATCAGACACCATAGTAGTGTTAACTAACCATCCCCTTCGAACCATCCTGCATAGTCCCAATCAATCAAGAAGACTCACAAAATTGGCTATCGAATTAAGTGAATATGATGTGGAGTACAAGGGAAAAACGAGCGCAAAGTCTCAAGTATTAGCTGATTTTCTAATCGAGTTATTCCCCGAAGTACAGACTGGCAACCATGAAGAAGGGAATTGGGCGCTATATGTAGACGGGGCGTCATTTGCACATGAATCTGGAATCAAAATCAGATTATTGTCACCAGAAGGAAGCATTATCGAAAAATCGTTCAGACTAATGTTCCTAGCATCCAATAACGAGGCCGAATATGAAGCGCTTATATTAGGATTACGACTAGCTCAATCGCTAGGAGTACAAAGAATAGTAACTTATTGTGATTCGCAACTTGTCACTAGCTAATTTAATGGCGATTTTGAAGCAAGGAACGAACATATGGACGCATATCTAAAAGTTGTACGAGAACTGGCCCAAAGTTTTCCTGACTTCAGACTTGAGAAAATAACACGAAGCGAGAACATGTCGGCCGATGCATTGGTAGCACTAGCATCAACATCGGACCCAGACCGTCACAGGATAATCCCTGTTGAAAGTATAACAAATCCAAGTATAAGTTTACCTAAAGGAAACTGTTGCACAATCACAGAAGAGGACAAGTCCGAAGAGCAGACCCAGGGATCTCCTTATGAAAAGGATCCGGTCGATTGGCAGACCGATATAAAACTTTACTTAGTTGACAAAACGACGCCCAAGGATAGATGGGCCGCACGACGGCTAAAGGCTCGAAGCGCTCACTACACGATGCATGAAGAACATCTTCTGCGAAGAAGTGTTGATGGAACATTACTTACTTGAATATATGGAAAAGAGACCTCTAAGAGTGATGCAAGAAGTTCATCTAGGAGCAGGAGGAAACCATTCAGGAGGACGAGATTTAGCATTTAAAGTAAGACGATTAGGTTATTTCTGGCCCACGATGAACTTTGACTGCGAAAAATTTGCTGCTAAGTGTGAAGCATGCCAGCGTCATGCACCGATAATACATTCACCAGCTGAATTTCTCATGTCTACTACCACACCTTACCCATTTATGAGGTGGGCGATGGACATCATTGGACCCCTTCTTCCAGCTCCAAACAAGTGATTCATATTAGTAATGACGGATTACTTCACGAAGTGGGTGGAGGCAAACTCTTACGCCAGGATTCAAGATTCGGATGTTCAAAAATTTGTCTAGAAAAGCATAATCTGTTATCATGGATTACCATACGAGATAGTAACCGATAACGGATCACAGTTCATATCTAACAAGTTCGACCAATTCTGCGCTAGTTGGAGGATACGCCTCAGCAAAGCAACACCGCGCTACCCACAGGGAAATGGACAAGCTAAAGCATCAAACAAAATCCTTCTAAATGGACTCAAGAAGCGATTAGACAAGAAAAAGGGCAAATTGGCTGATGAGTTAGACGGAGTATTATGGTCATACAGGACAACCCTCAGAAGCACAATAGGAAAAACTCCATTCTCATTATTGCACGGATCAGAGGGTCTAGCACCAGCTGAAGCAAACATGCCCACTCTTGGAAGGATAAAACTTCCCCAACATCCAAAATTGAATAACGCAATGATCATGGACTCTCTAGATCAAATCAAGGAATCCCGAGACCAAGCCCTCTTGAAACTGCAGAATTATCAACAGAAAGTTGCAAAATATTACAAAAGGTACACGGACGCCACTTCATGGAGGAAGACCTGGTACCTCACAAAGTTCATGAAAACACCGCGGAACTCAATGCAGGAAAGCTCGGTATTAATTGGGAAGGTCCATACATGGTATCCAAAGTAGTCAAGCCAGGAGTCTACGAGTTACTAAAAATGGACGAAACTCCAATACCGCGAAGCTGGAATGCGATAAACTTAAGACACTACTATTACTAAATATATGTCTCTGTATATGTATGTAAAAAGAAATATATAGCAAGACCTTTCGTTGTAAGATATGTTGAACGTATGTAGGTCCTAAGAATTACGATCGGCTTGATCCCATTCTAGAGGGTACATAGGCAACCGAATACGGTGCAACCACTTAAAATATATATATATATATATATATATATAATATAAAACATATCTTTACAAAGGATCATATATGCTTCCCTCTGTTTGACAAAGCTATTGATCCCCATTATGAAATCCTAACAAATAACAAACTGACACCAGAAAGTCGTATTCTCATTTGAAAACATAGTTCAAACGAACGTTTAAAGACAGAACTTTGTACGATGAACAAACGAATTGCTATGTTCAAAGAACAAAAAACGTTTCAAGACAAGTTATCTCGGGACAATGCGAAACTTTTGTGACAGAGTTTCTTTCATAAAATGACTCGTGGAAAGCATGCGGGACATAAAAAAATCGAGAAACATGCAGCTGCATGAAGGGACACGTGGATAACATGTGATAAGAGACAAAATACCAAGAAACTCTATATAAGGAAAACACCATACATGCTCAAAGGCATCAACAAAGTAAAGAAAGTATAAATATTTCTTAAAAAAAGAAGAGGAAGAGAGAAAAGGAAAAACCGAAAGTCTGTTCTAAAAGAAACAGCGATGATGAAGCTTAGAGCTGGAGTCGGCTAAAGTACGAAGCAACAACCGTGTCCGGTGGTCAGCATCAAAAGCCAGCCACAGATAGCCAAAGATAGTATCTTGGAAATCTCACCATTAATAAACGAGCGTGCAGTTCCGGATGGGAGATCTCTCCCGGACCGGCCGTGTGCGTAGTTGATGGATATCACAGCATCACGATACGAAAAAATATCAAGGAGGAACCTCTATTTACTCAAGACAAGAAAAAAAGAACCCCTGTTTATTCAAGACACGAAAACCTATACAAAGGGAGCAAACTCAGCGGCTGAAGGGGTCCACTAATGAACGTAGGACCTTTGTCTTCTACATAGAGAAGGAGCGGGGTAATTATAGAGACAAAGTCTGGTACATCAAAAGCACATGCAAAAGAAGCGGACGAACGCAGCTTGGAACCCTAAGTTGGTAACAACAAGCAGACGTCAGAACAAAGATAGAATCCGGACCACTCGGCAGCAGACTCACTAGGAGAGAATGCCAAAGCTTCCTTCAGGACAAAATATACGAGAAGACCCGTTACCATCTAAAATGGTAGAGTTAGCCGGGAAAACAAAGCGAAAACAGCAAACAGTGATATGATCCAGGGGCTGGTCAAGTGGTTGGATTTACCGGGTCAAAGCGACTCTCGTTTGGCGAACCCATATCATCATCATAAATGATAAACAAAGGTGGAAAAGGAGAAGGATAACAACAAAGTTGAGGTAAAAGGATAAAGCCACCTCAACAACGGTACTAGAACGGGAGCGCGTTCTCAAGTACCAGCTGTAGAAAGCAGTTGGAGATCAGAGTGGATTCTACCAAAGCATGCGACCAAAGTAATCCCTGCAGTATTGATAGTCCAGCAAACACAGGCTTACATACAACCAAAAGTTTTCCCGAGGATACCAAAACAAGTTGTCAAAAGGAGCAACAACAGATGGCAAACGGTCGTATCACGGTTAAATCAACAAGGTCGATGAATCCATACGTTGAAGGAATTCCCGACATACAAAGGGAACAACTAGCGTCGATAGACAAATGAAAAATGTAAAATAAATATTTTTTTTTGGTATCTCGAAACACCAACGAACTCAGGTTATGGCTAAAGTGTACAATTCAATAAACACCGACGAACTCAGGTTCTGGCTAAAATATACAGTTCAATAAACGCCAATGAACTCAGGTTCTGGCTAAAGTGTACAATTCAATAAACACCGATAAACTCAGGTTCTGGCTAAAGTGTGCAATTCAATAAACGCTGACAAACTCAGGTTCTGCCTAAATGTACAATTCAATAAACGCAAACGAACTCAGATTCTGGCTAAAGTATACAATTTAATAAATACCAATAAACTCAGGTCTTAGCTAAGAATTATGCAATCTAGCAAGACCGGCTCGAACTCGACAAACGCTAGGGTAAACAAGTTCCAGGTAAAGGGTTGTAATCCGTTTAATGAGAACAAATTAACTCCAAGGAAAACGATTAAACATTACACCATGGCCCCAGCAACGAGCATATGTTTCTATATGAGCAAAAATAATGCGTAAACGTTTAACATATGCTTTAGAGAAAGCACAAATGTTAAGCAGGTGTCACCGTAGAAAATACGTTTTATATGGATCTAAGGAAAAACATATGCCAGTAAAAGGGGGCGCTTTTAATTAGATAAGTCGGAACTCTTTAATAAAACTACGCTCATCGATCCATTAAAAACTTTCCACATTATACAGTATAAAACCCTAATAAGACAGATTTTAATACTGGTCAATAGAATGGGAAAAAACTTGTTCAGACAACACCCGTTCGTCAGCAAAGGTTAACGAACAAAATAAAAGGTAATCAAGTAAATAGTAGTTTATCACAAAAAAGGGCTTAAGTCCGATAAATGTAAGGAACAAAAATTCGAACGAAATAAACTTGTTTGAAATACACCGAAAGATTATAATAAAAAGAAAAAGGAGGAAGTAGAAAGCAAAGACAGATCAAGCATCAGCACGTTTGGTGTCATCATTTGCCACGTCACCTTCTTCAAGAGTTATACCATCTTCAGCAGTTGGCTCGTCAACAGCAACTTCAGAAGCGTCGTCTGGACGAACGTTTGTCGCCTCACCAACAAGTTGTTCGGACACAACATGCCCAACATTCGTGCCGTGTTCTTCTCCAGGAACATCCTTAGGAGCCACATGATTGTTAAGGATGTTGTGTTCGGCAGTGGGATCAGAAGGAGAAAGAGGAAGAAGGTCATCTTGTTCCAAGTAAAACGGAGGAACGACCTTGACTTTGGCATCATAAGCCTTCACATCCTCTTCCATGAAATCAATCATATCTTGGGGAACATCGTAGCCCAAATCTGAGATCCTCAATCTTTCCAAGCGAGCATGAGTTGGGTCAATGGACGAACGCATCATCTCAATCTCGGATTTGGAAGCATCAAAAAGCTTCAGAACGCGCTTGCCATTTGAAGCAATTTTCTAACGGTCGGTTTTCACCGAGTCAAGTTTGGTTTTCACCGAGTCTAGTTCAACCTTTGCATTAACAAGCTCGTCCCGAAGATCAGGAATAACCACCAAATCTTCAGCGCTACTCTCCTTGAGTTGTTTACCGAACTCCTCCACTTGTCCTTGGAGCTTAGCATTCTGCTCCTTTTCGTTTGCGAGATCTTGGAGCGCCTGCGACGAACCCTCGTTTCCACCCGAAGAAGATGCTTTCCGAACGGACTTAAGATTGTGTTTGTAGAAAGTGATCATACGGTTCAAATCAGCATCACTCTAAAACAAAAGGGAAGAAATGAGCAAAGTAAAGAGTAATAACAAGCAAAGAAAATACATAAGTAGGTAACAGTTGAGAAATTTGACGAACCTTCATCCTATTCCTCGCGAATTCCATAAAAATATCATTTTCCTCCAAATCTTTAACCGGATGAAGGATGAAATTAGAATCTCGAGACGATTGGATCCAATCCGCGCATGCATACTTATTCTTGATAAACAGCGTCGGTTCGTCATATTCAAAGCGTATGAAGTTTGGTCGAGCAGACGAACCCCCGTAACTAGAAGGTTGACTAGGAGCATCAACCGCCTTCCCAGACGAAGCATTCGCCCTCCAAGTTAAGAAAACACCCCGCAAGCTTTGAGAACCAGATTTACAGGCGGACGTACCTTCGTCAACAGAAGACGAACCTTTGCGGGAAGGTGGCACTTCCTTAGAACGATCCGATGACCAAGCCGTGTTTGGAATCTTGATAGAAACACAAGATGTACATTTTCAAGAAGAGTCGCCAGTCTCCTTCGATGACTTACGAGGAGGACTCTTTGGATGGTCGGATTCCCTCCCCCTCTTTTTTGTCAACTCACTCATACGACTAGAATAGTCCATTACCGAGCAATCGTCTGAAAATAGAAAAAAAAGTTGCAGTAAATACGAGTTTGTAGTCGGCGGACAATGAGTTGCTTAAAACAGAACTAACCTTGATCAATACATCGTTCCTTCCACCTAAGTCGGGCCTCCAGAACCGCAGGAAACCAACGATGAGATAAGTCCCAGATCTGATCAACTTCCGTTCGAAATTCGGCATGCAACGAACGTCTGACTGGATGTCTTACTGCAAAAAGAAAAAGTTATTTCGACAAGTTCAGAATCAAAAGGAAAAAATAAATAGGAAAGAACAAATGAGACCAACGGATGCAGTCCAAAGGTTCCAATAGAACCGATCGGGTTCGTCGAATGACACTTCGTTAACACGAAGATAGAAGAACCGTCATTTCCAACCACTCAATTTGTTTGGAAGACCACAGACGATCTCGAACTTGGACTTCATACTCAAAAAGAAGGCTTCCCAATAATTATTGCAGCGTGACAAGTAAGAAACTTCTTCCAGAAAACGGAAGTCGATCGACACACTACATGCGTCGGCCAAACGGGAGAACACTAACATGTTGTGGAAAGAAGTAGGGGCAAGTTGAGAAAAAGCCATCTTGTAATCATCACAATAGTCAATGAACAAGCGTGGAAAAGGAAGACGAAGACCGCAGACAAAAAATACTTCATAAACGCAAATATAACCTGAAGGAGCGCGCCACAAATGTTCGTCGGGAGACGGAATACAAAAGTTGGCACCGTTAATTTCACACAATTCAAGCAGATGACGAATAGACCTCTCAGTAGAAAGAGTTGGCGAACCGACGAGAGAATCTAACCACGCCGGCAGACCGCTACTCTCCCTAAAATCACTGCAAACTGATCTCGTACGGATGGGAGCCTCATCGAACGTATGGTCAATAGCCATTGAATCATCGATTTTATCTTGCCTCTCGCGAACGTCCAGATCGGGCATTAATACCCCCGATGACAAACCTTCTCCCGACAAAAATAGTGATAGCATCGGACCATCTATAATCGAACTAGAGAATACATCCAGCATAGCTTGAATCTCGAATTCCCTGCTTTCGTCAATCTCGACTCCGAGATTGTGTTCGGCAATCCCGAACCCATGGTCTTCGCCTCCCGTGCGCTTGTCCGATTCGGTCTCGGATAATACATATTTGCCGATTCCAAGATTAAAATCCTCATCACCCAAGCTCAAATCTTCCAACCCCCGTTTGGATCCCTCGGAGAACGAACGTTTGGAGACAAAACCATCTCGAGACATGATGAACAAATCCGATGAACAAAGAATTCGGACTCGAAAAAATAAAAAAAAATGGATGAAGGAAAAAAAAACGAGACGAGAGAGAGAAAGAGAATATCTTGGAGGAATTTGGAGGAAAGTTGAAGAAGAATGAAGAAGTGGAGCTAATTTATAATCCTCCAAAACCCTGGATTCACCACATGCTTGTCTGAAAAACGCAGACCCACAATCGGAATGCGCCATGTGTCAAATTCTAAGTGTCAGTTCGCCAAAATTATACTTTGACGAACTTGGGGGCTAGTTGTATGGGCTAAAAATCAGCATAGCCCAATTGGAAGCCCAAAAGCCCAAAACTAATAAATTATCAAATAAGCCCATAATAATATAGGCCCAACATAATAATCTAACCTAAGAGGTCGACATCTGTTCTCCACTTATCGAGAAAGTGCTAACATATGTATGACATGCGTAGCAGGAGAACATGCGTTGTAACACTTGTCATCCAAGAGTGACATGTGTAACCTATGAAAGGAACATGGGACACACTTGAACCATCTATAAATAGATGGAAAGACTTGAAGAAAGGGACGGAGAACATTAGAAAAACACATAGACAAGAATTAAAGAAACAAGAGTTGAAGAACGAAGAATAAGTACATAAGAATCAAAGAATACAAGGAATAAATATCAATTCAGAGAAATAATGAACGAATGTTCGTACTAATTAAGTTAAAAGATTCTAACACGGGAATACCCGACCCACGTTCGTAAATAAGCTTGACGAACACAGAAAAACAAAATTAGTAAGACATTAATTTGAAGAAAAATCTGTTGTGCTAAATCCCGCATCAACAATTATAGAGACTTATTATTGAATTATACAATATTTTGATTTTTATTCTGGCTGAAACAAATAATCCAAAGTTCTTTGAATTGTGAAAAAAGAGACTATATTATATTTAAGATAGGGTATAAAATCAGATAAATTATCTAAAACATTAATAATCGTTTTTGAAGATACTTTACATCATTCTCCTTTTTGGTTTATGGGCTACAAAGACAATGGGTCGGTGAACATATAGACACACATATCTTCGAAATATAATTGAGAAAAAAGAGTTTTGTTTTTACTTGGATTATACATTTGAGTGAATATATAATGAGTTGTATGCATTGTATAGTTAAGAAGTAATAAATAAACTAATTTCTTAGGTCACGAAGACAACAACTATGACTAGGATCTCCCTTTGATATTATATATATAATCGTTGTATTTAGTCTTCCACCGAGTTCTCTTTGCCATGATTATGTTTTTACGATCATATTTTCTGAAGTCAAACTAAAACACATTATTTCAATCCCCATAATCACAATAGAGAGTTAAAAGATAATGCCGACGCTAATGTATAGACCTGAATAATTCCCACTATATAAACAAAATTTAAATTAAGCAATCAGTGCTTTTTGTTTTCTTTATTTAAAATAATTTAAACTATAGATAAATGGTTAGTAGTCCTGTTATAAAACGGGTTTCTAAAAAAATTTGTATCTATATTCGTAATATTCGTCAAATTAATATCCATATTTATATTCAAAAATTGCGGATATTTGTAAAATTTGGATATCTGTTGATATTCTTATTCTTATCTGATTTTTGATACACAAAAAACTGATTTTTTTTTCTAAAAAGTGTGAGAAAAATATGTTTTTATACAAAAAATATTGGAAAATATGAATAAAAATAAAAATAGTGTGTTGATATTAAAAATGGTATTATAAAAGGAAAAAAATTATACGGTATTATCTGTATCCACCAAATATAAAAATTCATTATCGTATTTATATTTGTTTTGACGAGATATTCATTTTTCGAATACAAATTCAGATATTTGACGGATATAAATATTTAATATGAGACCTAATACTACTACAATTCATAACTTATATGTATAAAAATATTTCTGTAGTTAATGTGGAAACATGTTTTAAAAATACAAAATATTGTATAACTTTTTGTGAAAGAATATATACTAATAAAATTATTATTTTATTATCCGAAAAAGATTAGAAAATATGGCAACACTGCACGTGTATTAAAGACAACAACTTGCAGTCACAACCGGTATTAAATCTGATCTGAACCAAATTCTATCAGCAATCCGACCCATTATTACTCAACAAATAATTATTGCCTTCTTTCCTCCGCCACTTCCATTTACATGCCCTTCACCGCTAACCAAAAAACGTACACATCGCTCGACTTTTGGTAAAAACTCTTTTTTTAGTTTTATTTACAACTTGTTGGTGACCCGTCCTTCGGGCGAAGTTTGATATCATTGTAATGAAATAGCATATAACAAAAACATTGCGATATAGTTAATATGTTAAAAATTAATATTCATGTTAGGAAAAATTTTGAGTATAATTGTATATAAAATATATTAAACTTTTATAATTTGTTTGACAATTATTAATTTTGTATATTTATATTATTACATAATTACTTGCCGTCAAGAAAAATAGTTTATAATTTTTAGTTTTGTTTATTTATAATTTATTTTAGATATTGAAAAGTGTGAAAAATATTATAAATAATTTATGGTACTTAAAGATAAATGGTTATAGAGATATATTATATTTGGAGTACAAAAAAATGACAATCACGAAATTTTGAAGATAATTAAATTAAGAAAAATAATTTAAAATAGTTAGAAGAATATCTATTAATAAGAGAATGAATACTAAGAAAAAGAATAATAGAGGAAGGTCATATTCATCATTTCATGTTAGGTCTTTCTAAATTTTTCTTAACAGCTAATTTATAGAAGAATATTTTACAACTTTTTAATTGAAATTGGTAGGAATTCTAAGAAAGATCAAATTGGTTAATTCTCGATATGCAACCAAGAAAGTTATTTTATTTTGCTTAAAATGCTAATATTAAACCTAGTTTGGTAGTTTCTATGGATTGGCCAATGAAATTTGATTTGGGTATAGTTGAAGGAATGATTGTCATCAAAACCCTCACACTCTTCTGTTGGTCTGCGATTACTAATTCTCTCCGTTCACGCAATTTTTTTTTGCGTCTGTGGGTTAGAGACAAAAATTTACGGAAGCTTCTTTTCCCGTACATGCGACATCCATGAACTTTCCACCTTTTTTAAATATTATGGACTTCCAATAAATTCGTAAAAGTATTTTAATTACACGTTGAGAAATTCGACCAATTTTAAAATCAAAGAAAGAGATATGAGAGTTTTTTATATTGATTTGATGTAAAGTTGAGATAATATAATTATTGTAGACGGCAATGGTAAGTTGGAACTATAATTAAGAAAAAAAAAAGTATGAGAAATTATATTTTGTGCTTTAAAGACAATATAATATGTAAAATTTACCATTACACTAGGTAATTTAATTATTTTTTCTCTTAGTATTGAAATTATTATCTTACACATATTGAATGAGGGTATATGAGGAGACATCACCAATAATTAAAATTATTTAAATGAGTAAAAATGATATTCTTGTATAGCTAAACAAACTAATTTGTACCTAATTTTTCAAATTATTTGTGTGTTTGTTGATTCCTAATCAAACGTAATCAGCCTTTCCTAAGCAATCTTTAAATGTGTACGCAGCTAAAATTTATTTAACTTTTTCGTAGAAAATGAAGATATACTTTAATACAAAACAATTGTTGTATATTTAAATTCTCAATTTTTGATGTATGTCGTAAATTTATAATTTGTTTTTGTATTTGTGAAATTTTGAAAGTTTAAATACTAAATTATTAAACATTAATGTTTTCTTAAATGAAATGAGCTTAATGTAAAAATCATTATACATTCTTTAGTTTCTATATACAAATCAAGTATAATAACTTTTTATCTCCTTTATTGTCAACAAATTTAGACATTATCTCAAATAAATACATTAATAGGAGTATGTGTGGTTTTATATTAATATTTTGTCAAACATATTGCAATTGTTTTTTTTTGTAATCTAAATTCAAAATTTGGGAAAATATAATAACAATTATAAAAAACATTTGTCATCAACTTTAATCATATACGGATACATGATTTGGAAAAATATAATTACAATTTCAGTACGTAGAGATTTAAACGTCTGTAAATATAATTTAATTGACTTAAATATTTCTTTTTTATGAAAATACTAATCACGAAAGATCATTAAAAATAAGTTTAACTATAGAGGTTAAATTGTTGTAAGAACTAAATTTAATATCTATTGAATTTAATTTCAATATTCTTTATTTTATTTTTTAAAAAGTAAATGAGTTTAGTGTCAATACTCACAACATTTCAATAACAAATCGAGACTAATACATTTTCCCTTCTATATTGTTTAAAACTTAGCTTTTTTATAAATTACATAATTAGAGGTATTGTTAAAAATATTATAGTTGTAATCACATATAGAAAATACATTTTTAATGAATTTTAATTTATATATTTGGATACAAAGATTGGAAAATATATTCACAAATGAATATTTTCATATTAGATTTCTTAATTACAAATGTTTTTAAAATGTTTAATAATAAATTATTATTTGTATCCTTAATTTATTATTTGGTTCAAATTGTGGTTTAAAATTTATTATTATTATTTCTATTATAGTTTAAATTAAGAAGTATTGAGTATATAATTTGTTTACAATTATTGTTTTATATTAAGAGGTACAAAATTTATTATGTTTTTAATTATGGTTTAAAATTAAGAAGTTTTAAAATGTGGATTGATGATGTGCTTCATGAGAAGAGAGGAGGATTCTACTTTACATATATAGACTAGTTGGTGACCCGCCCTTCGGGCGGGATTTGATATTATTGTTACAAAA